>MCJB01048207.1:0-49351 GCA_002018475.1 Nicotiana obtusifolia | reverse complement strand
CCCCCTTTTTTTTTTTAATGCGGAGGCTGGGAAGCTCAATCATATTATGGTACCGCGTTTTCATTAATATAAATCTAAAATGAGATGCAAACTTATAGTATAAAATTCTATTCCATGTCTTCTACTCTCTCCGTTTTAATTTATGTGAACTTATTTTATTTTTAGTCCGTATAAAAAAAATATTTTTTTTTATTTGGAAACAATTTACCTTCATGCAATGATTTGTAGCCACACAAAATATATGTGTCTCATTTTATACCACAAGTTCAAAAATCTTCTAATTTCATACCCAATCAAATAAATTTACATAAATTAAAATAGAGGGAGTATTTAAAGAAATTTTTCCTTAACTATTATTTTAAGTGTTATTTTAAGCTATTAATAATTGTAATATACGTAATCAATATATTATTTTAAAATAAGTAAAGTTTATTTCAAAAAGATTAAAGAATCTAAATCTAAATTCGCATAGAAAATGAATTAATTTGATCCTCACATTATGAATTCGGTTAATACGATCCGAAGAGAGTAAACAGATAGACAGATTTATTTTTTTTAATGAAACGACAGGAAAAGATTAATTAGATCGATGTTGCAACTCGCTAGCACATGGAATGGACCCTATGAGCAGCTCAATATCTTAGAAGTTTCATATGCTTCTTATTTCCTTCAACTGCTTGTATAAATTGCCTTCTCAAACACTTGGAGAAAACCAAAACAAATCCTAGTACAATTATCACCAGAACCCAAAAGCAGGTTCAACAAATCTAAGATGATGAGAAAAGAAAGAACAAATTGCATGATCATGCTTAAGCTTATTATAGGAAAGCTCAAGACCTATCTTCAACTAATTCCCAAATCTATTATTGGACCTGAAACTGAAGCTGTTCATGAATTTGTCGAAACACCAAGAGCGAATAATGAAGAGGTGGTGCCAAATGATGTAAAAGAAGGATACTTTGCTGTTTTTTCAGTGAATCCTGAGGAGGAGCCAAAGAGGTTTGTTGTGGAGTTGCTTTGGCTTACAAATCCAAAATTCTTGAATTTACTGAAACAAGCTGAAGATGAATATGGATTTGTACAAAAGGGTGTTCTTGAAGTTCCTTGTCGTGCCGAGGAATTACAGAAGATTTTACAACTCAAGATTGGAAGGAATATCTCTGGTTTTGCAGTTTGATTATTTGAAAAATAGTTCACTCTCTATACATCAGATATATGTACACCATAGCTAGTTTTGACTTAGTTATTACTCCTGTTTAATTTAAGAGTTGATGTTCAAACAGTATAAAGAATTTTTATATTAAAGGTAACTTTCTATTTTAGAGGTCATACATCAGCAAAAAATAGATTATATTTGTTATAAAACAATAAAAGAAGAAGAGTATTACAAAGAAAAGTGAAGAGAGAGAATTTTTATTGATTTGGAATGAATTACAATTATATATAACTTTATTTATAGGAAAAAAGTGACTTAGCTATCACGTAACAAAGCCTAAGATCTCTCTAAAATATAGTCATTCACCTTAAATACAATTCTATTGATAACACTCCTCCTTGAATGTCTATTCAACAGATAACGTGTCTCGTTAAAACCTTAACTAATATAAAATTCAGTGGGAAAAAAATTCTAGTGAAGGAAAAAGAGTACACATATCTAACTATACGCCTTTTGGTTGCCTCGTTAAAAACCTTACAAAGAAAATCCAATGGGACAAAACCTTGTCAGGAAAAAGAGTACAATGCATATTAACTCCCCTGATGAGACAATCAATTCATATCTTTGAGGCTTCGCATTCCAATCTTGTGCACCATCTTCAAAAGATCGTTGGTAGAGATTTGATAAACAAATCAGCCATATTAACTTGAATGAATAAGTTGCACCTTGAAATCATCATTCTTGATACATATGTAATGTCTTCATATAATGTCGTGGAATGGTCTTTTCAATATCTCTATAAAGGTAAAAATTCTCGCTATCACGTTATCATGCTTATAGTTATAGCAAGATACATATGTGCACAAATTTCACTTAGGATGTGGTACTTTAGGACCAAGAATTATATATGCTTTAAGCGATTTAAATCTTTTAGAGATTGTCATATAAGCCATATAAATAGAGTTTAGGTGTATATCAAGTTTTCATGTCATGCTAGACATATAAGATAGATAAAAGTGATTGCACACTCTGTTGACTTTATACTTTCAAGTGTTTGAACCACATGTCCAAAACTATATGTCCTTCATATGAAACCAATTCTATTCGAATTGTGTCACTTCTGCATGGCCAATATTTTTGTGTCTGTATTCGACAGACTTAAGATCCTCATATATACTTAGTGCTATCATAGATGTAGTCGATGAACATTTTACATCGGTTCCAACCTCCTTTTCTTTTCATAAAGACATAACATAGAGATCTTTTCATTCATGTTTTTCAGGTACCTGAATCTCTCCTAAGATTTTATGAAGTGTTATGTCATGTGATTTTCTAGATCACTTGCCTCCTTGTTATGATCATTTTGATCATTTGCTCATCTTCTTTATCAAGAATTTTATTTGAAACCGAGTTGTCTATATGCTTTAAGTGTACCATAGATTTTGTCCTTCTAGAACTTATTCTAATAGGAACATTTGCAATGAGAATATAGTTACTTTCTCTGGGTCAGCAAATGCGTCTGGCTTGCTTTGCATTGCAGATGAATGATCTTTTTATGAACTTCAAGTTCATATTATCTTATTCGAGGATCCAGATATACAAATGATAATACATTCCACGTAACTTTTTCTCAATTGTTTATACTGTCCCCCCTTCATGTTAGAAAAACTAACTTGCTTCCTCAACTTTCGAAAATCCACCTTTGTGCATTATGGTGTTAATCAAAATGTATACCTCATATCAATAATAATAAAAAAATTATTTGGTTCCTAACCCTTAACCACTTATGAGGGGAAAATGTAATATACTTTCGTATATAACGAATATCGAACTGATATAGCTAACTTTGTTATAATAAGATATAGTTTAGCTATTGAGTGGAGGCACTCAATAAATCATTTTGCTAAACCAACTGTGATGTAAACCAACTTATCAAGATGAACTGTCTTGAATAGAAAATCTGAAAATTATGTTCTAAATTAAATTATCGAGCAAGTTACCTCAAAAACACCAGGTTGCGGATCAATAATAAACGCACATGTAACCATCTCATAGATGCATCTTTATAAGGTTTACATGGCAGGTGAACGGACCCAAATTCACCTGATATTTCCAGCATTCATGGGATTCAATTCCAATTTTAGTTGGTCTATTAATTAATGAGAACAAGCAACATAAGAGAATTCGTAAAGAACTTTCTAGTTCTTTAATATTTACCCATGTGAATTCTCGTTTATTTTTGCACATCATACTTAAATTGATATGGCTAAACTAGTCATGCCAACTGGATAAATTATTAATATTGATAAACTTCAAGTTTACACCATGACGTGTGCAATTATCAATAAACTCCAAGTTTATTATGATATATATTTTTATATCAATAAACGTCTACTCTATTGTTGCGTACTTTTATTTGTGTAGTACAAATTGGAGAGTAAAGCAAATAGCTTTTCACATATATATTACGCCGCTACAAGTTGTAGTAATAGAAGATATTAAATCTTGCCTTTATTTATAGTCTCAATATAACCAACCGCTTTCGTGAATACTTTAGAAACTGAATAAGTTTCTTTGAGACTTACTACGACACAATACTTTATTGATAACCGATTTTATTTCTCCAAAATAGTATAATTGGCTCTTCTAGAGCTCTCAATTAATTTTGTACTATCACACATTCATCAACATCTACATGGTGAATATCTCTTTCAAGAAGAAAGTTATACCATTATGGTCATGGTCAACATTATTATAGGCAAGATATGTTGCTTCCATTATTTTTGCTCTGTGATAATCACATTGCCATAATATATTGGCATAATCACAACAGGTACGTGATCAATGACTATTCATGCTATAATAATGAAATTATTTTCTTATTTCATCTCAAACCGCCTTCTAGAGGTGAATGTGCTATATTCACTACCACTAGCATGTTCATATTCTTCCTAGAATGAATGTGCATTCATAAATCACATGTTGTCACATTCACATCATGAATGGACCATAATCATCTATACATGCTTTACAAAATCTCATGTCAAATTGATGACAAACATTATTTTCACAGAGTGAAGGATCTCATTATCACAATAATGACGATTATAATTTCGTCTATTGCCACGTCCACATCTATTGATACGTTCATCCTAATAATTTTGTCGTCTTTCAGCCTTATTACATATTGCTACCACATTCTCTTAAGGAAATGAGAATGAAAAAAATTCAATGGGACGGGTTTCCACTTCTTTGCCCACAATCATACATGATTTTGATCATGGCAACGCATATTAATTTTACCACTTCGGGTAGTTATAATTTCTTACAAACTCCATTAGAGTTATAATCAAAATTTATTGTCTTTGCTTTTATTTAAAATCAAAATATAGAATGTCAAGAATTTAAAAGAGAAAAATAAAATAAAATAAAATACTTACGTTAAATCTAGAATTTATTCTTGAGGGAAGTTCATGGAAACAATTGACAATCATTAAGCTCAATATTATGTATAAGTTGGGCACTATACATGTATCCCAAAGCCTCTAATCAATTGGTTGGAGTCTTGTGCTGATAACGTGTTATAAAACAATAAAAGAAGAAGAAGAGTATTATAGAGAAAAGTAGAGAGAGAATTCTTACTGATTTGGGATGAATTACAATGGTATAGAACCCCTCTATTTATAAAAAAAAAATGACTTAACCACCAAGTAACAAACCCTAAAATCTCTCTAAAATATAGACATTCACCTTAAATACAATTCTATTTATAATAATATTAAATTTTTTAGGTTAATATTGACGCTATCCGCAATTAAAAATGAAACTTTTTCGTGTTAAGGACAAGATTACATGCCATCTAGGTTATATTAGTAATTTAATATAATGATGTTAATGCAACTGGCCGATCAAGTACTATGTCACCTTCCCATTTTCGTTTTGATTGCTCTAACGCATATGTTGAGTAGTTCTTTTTTGCATTCATTCTCATAAGGGAAAAGATGATGAAAATGCCTTGAGAATATATCAAGTAAATGCCGGCATAATGACTTATTGGTACGAGGGAGTAAAAGTAAACAGTATATCTGTTATCATTACTATTTGAACTACTAAAAATTATGGCCGTCCAACGGGACGGGACGGGATGACATTTAGCCTGGACGGTGGGGGGACGGGTCTAAATGGGACTGGATAAACGAAATAAAACGGTAGGTCCATCCAATCCCACTAACAAACCGGATGGGACGGGACGGTTCACCTAAGTGGGCCTTTTTTGTAAAAAAAGTTTAATTATTTAAGCATTAAATTTGACAACGGCTAGTTTTTTTTTACAATGACTAAGTTTTTAAAGTTTGCAACGACTAGTTTTTTGACTTATTTAAACAACTTAAAACTTAATAAATTATAAAGAAACTAAGTAAAAAATTATAAAATATTAAAACAAAAGACTTGTAACGAAATATTTTAGTAATTATAATAGAGTTGTAATTTATTTAATATAATTTCAAGCTATTAAGTAACTAAGTAAGAGTTAATACACTTCATAAAAATATTCCACGTGAATGTAAAATTTAATTTTTATTTTTAAATAGAGTCATTGGGCAACGGCTTTGTAAGGGGTAAGCGTAATGTTGAAGTATGATAATTTGCAAGGAGCTTAAAAATATTAGTATGGTAATTTGTAATTGGCTATTAAGAGGCCGAATTCAAACAAAATCCTTAATGGCTTATGAATTTTTTGATGAATTCAAACAAAACCCTTAATCTACGCAACCACCTTCTAGGAAGGGTTCTTTTTGAATTCGGCCTCTTAGTAGCCAATTACAAATTACCATACCAATATTTTTAAGCTCCTTGCAAATTATCATACTTCAACATTATGCTTACCCCTTACAAGGCCGTTGCCCAATGACTCTATTTAAAATAAGAATTAAATTTTAAATTTACGTGGGACAGACGAGACGAGATAGGACGGGAGGGGATTAATGGGATGGGATAAACGGGATGAAATGGGCAGCCCATCCCATCCCATGCACCATTTAATATAGGCACATCCCGTTTAAAACTAAGTGGGCCAGGCCGGGATGGGCCGGGCCGGACCATCCTGTTAGACAGCCATACTAAAAATAAAATTTCCTCCGTCTTAATTTTTGTGTTGGTGTTTGATTCGATACAAAGTTTTAAAAAAATAAAACTAGTGGTTAAAAATAAATCACAAATATTTGTGCGACTATTAATCATCTTATTAAGGTTAAAGTAGAAAGTTTAAAGTTAAATTATTTCTTAATAGAATATGATTGTATAGGGTAAAACATATTTATATTAAATGATCGCATGAGGAAGTGACCCATGGAGCCGAAGGCAGAAGATAGTTAAATCCAAAGGCAATGATTCCGTCTGTTACCAGAAATGATACACATAAAGATGAAGTAAATGTCTGCCACCCGGTAGCGTTAAATGAAGAATATTCTACAGCATTAAGTACATGACTCGTTATAAGGAACACGACATTCACTGCCTGCCGTTACACATTCTTCAATGGCCCTTGTAATTGACATTAAAGAGGGGCTTGATCCTAGGACCTTGTTCCCTAGGTGCAGCTTTAAATAATGAGCTCTATTATCATTGTAAAGAATGCAGATTTTCTGGAAAACATAAGCTACACTCTATTCAAAGCTCAATATAATTTTATCTTCTTGTTTATTGATATCATTGTTGTTGTGCCTGGAAGCCTTGCTCCCGGAATTGCTATTTCTGCTATTTTATCTTCATCTCAAGGCTAAGTATTATATTTTTCGTTTAATTCATCTATTATTTCAAGATAAAATTAATTCACTCTTCTATAAACCACATCTAATTTAATTGTACCTTTTTACGGGTAAACAGTTTGGCGCCCACCGTGGGGCTTAGACAGTTGTGTAATTAAAGTGGTCCTTGCCTCTTTTACTAACGTGTTTGATTATTTGTTCTTAGCAAAAAATCATAGAAAATGACAGATAACGGTGTTAACAACACACACAACCTTGAGGCCAAGGAAATCATCCTCAGCACGAGGATTCAATCAGCGATACCCGCAATGAGGGGAACGAGGTCACACCGGTCCACGGAAGGCGATACCCGCGACGTGTTAGAAAGGCGACTCCTGATGATGCTGAAGAGGAGCATGTCATCGAAGCGGTAAGGGTCCTACAGGAGAAACAAGAGGCCATTCTAGGCCATCTCACATGGCAAGATAAGGTCACATAACTGAAGCAGGCATTATCAGGTTCTTCCAATAACGCTAATGGACGAGGTTCAGTTCCTCCCCGTGCTCCAGCTAATCAGACAACGCAGAAGGTCGACAACAACACCCTGAGGGGCGAGGTCGGCTTTGATGGGGCCGGGGGGAGCGAATCTGGTCACAACAATGAGAGCGATCCCTTCAAAAATGAACTCATGCGGTTTGTGAGGGAAGTGAACGCCCACATGGACCAAATCTCGAGTTCATTACTAGTACTAAAAGGGCCGGACTCAAAGAAGTACATTCAATTACCGTACAAACCAAGCGCGGCACCAAAATTGATCCCGAAGCGGTTTAAAATGCGGGACGTGTTGAAATATGATGGGACTTCGGATCCTCAGGAACATATCACCACCTACAAAGGCGGTGAAGGGAAACGGTTTAGCTCACCACGAGATTGAATCAGTGTTGCTGAAGAAATTCGGAGAGACTCTCACAAAGGGAGCCTTGACGCGGTATTCGCTTTTGCCCGAGCACTCCATAGATTCCTCCGAGTTGCTCATAGATCCTTTCATTAAGGCCCATGCCGAGGCTAGAAAGGTACAGGCCTGAAAGGCCGATATTTTCATGATTGCACTAGGAGAGTACAGGTTGTAGCGGTAATTTGTAACCCGGTTCTAGAAGGAAAGGATGTTGCTGCCGACCGTTCTGGATGAATGGGCAGCTGAAGCATTCACCAAAGGTTTGAATCCGAGGAATTCAGATGCATCCCGAAAGTTGAAAGAAAGCTTGCTCGAGTTCTAAGCGACAATTTGGGCAGATGTTCATAATCGGTACAAGTCAAAGATAAGGATTGAGGATGATCAACTCGGTTTCCCGGCGTCGGTTAAGGGTTGGCCAATAATAATGAGAAATCAAAATACGATTTTGACACACATTGACGGTCTTCGAGGAGCCGGTTTTTTCCTTATGAATGGGCCGAAGGATGCGGTAGAGATTTTCGGTCGGCAGACAGGTTCATTACCGATAGAAGAACTGATCGCGGCCGGAACAACGAGTCATTACAGGACAAGGAAACGTTAGGTTCTCGAGATCCTTCCTACCCCAGACTTTTAGAATACAACTTTAACGTCAGTGTAATAGAGTTGGTATTGGTTATGAGGAACATTAAAGAAGCATGTCTTCCGAAGCCAATAAGATTCATCCCAGCTAGAAGGATCCTAATTTGTGATGCGAATACCACGGAACGAACGGTCACCAGACTGGGGACTGCCGACATCTGCACGAAGAGGTGGTGACACTGCTGAAAAACGGCCATCTCAGGGAATTCTTAAGTGATAGGGCTAAAAACAATTACGGTCACAATTGTGACAATGCAGAGCCCTCAAAAGTAGGAGAAGATCCCCCACGCTTGATGATCAACATGATTTTTGGGGGGAACGAGATTAACAGGGTTACCTTCTCGGCGGCAAAAAAGATAAAGGTATCAGTAACGCATAGTAAGAGACTCCGAAAGTAGCTGAAGACGATATAACTTTCATGGAGGAGTTCGCAGATGGATTATTTCTACCGCACAACGACGCATTGGCAATTTCTTTAAATGTATTAGATTTTAAAATCAAACGTGTTCTGGTGGATCCTGGGAGCTTGGCCAGTATTATACAATGGAGGGTATTGGAGCAAGCCGAGGTTGCCGGAAGCATCATTCCGGCCTCAAAACTCCTCACCGGGTTCAACCTAGCAAGTGTGACAACTCGAGGAGAGATCCTGCTGCCCACGAATGCCAAAAGGGTGATGAGGATGACCCTTTTCGAGGCGGTGGATGGTGATATGGGCTACAAAATTATCTTGGGAAGACCATGGTTGCACAAGATGAAGGTTGTGCCATCGACATATCACCAATTGCTGAAATTCCCAACTCCCGAGGGAATTAAGCAAATAAGAGGTGACCAACCGATCGATGACAAGGGAGATGAATGCAATTTTGGTCTTCAGTAGCAAAGGGAAAGAGCATGCGGCATAGCAATTATAGAAGCCGACGTCTGCTCCCAAGCCAAGAAAGGTCAACCAGAGGGAAGAGGCGCCGGAATCTTATCAAGTGCCAAGGTATTTCCAGGTACCAGAAGAGATGGACGCAATAAAATCCACAGCGGAAGAGTTTGAGCAAGTCGTATTATTCGAAAAGTTCTTGGAGAGGAAATTCCACTTGGGGACAGGACTGCACCCTGAACTAAGGTCTGGATTTATTGAATTTCTTATATTTAACATCGATTGTTTTGCGTGGTCGCATGCGGATATGACAGGTATCTCACCGGGAGTGGCGGTACACAAGCTAAGCTTGGATCCTAGCATTCCTCCGGTAAGACAGGAAAAACGTCCTATTGCCGAAGCCATAAACAAATTCGTCAAAGAAGAGGTAACTCGCCTACTTGATATCGGTTCAATCCGAGAGGTAAAGTAGCCAGACTGGCTAGCTAACGTAGTAGTAGTTCCAAAGAAGAATAATAAATTTCGCATATGAGTGGACTATAAGGATTTAAATAAGGCTTTTCCAAAGGACTCGTTTCCATTGCCGAACATTGATCAAATGATTGATGCAATGGTTGGGCATGAGTTAATGAGTTTCCTCAATGATTATTTTGGGTACAACCAAATTAAAATGAACCCGGAGGATCAGGAAAAAACTTCGTTCATAATGAATTTCGGCACATATTGTTATAGTGTGATGCCCTTCGGGCTAAAGAACGCCGGAGTAACTTATCAGTGGATCGTAAACAAAATGTTTGAAAAACATATAGGGAAAGCCATGGAAGTCTATATGGACAATATGCTTGTTAAGTCTTTGAACGCAGGTGATCATCTTAAACACTTGCAAGAAACATTTGACATCCTAAGGAAGCATAACATGAAGCTTAACCCCGAGAAGTGTGCGTTCGGGGTTAGCTCCGGCAAGTTCCTGGGATTCCTGGTGTCACAAAGGGGGATTGAGGTTAAACCCGATAAAATCAAAGCAATCGAAGACATCATAGACCAGCTAGTAAGCGTAAAAGAAGTTCAAAAGCTCACGGGGAGATTGGCCGCTTTGAGCAGGTTCATTCCCGGTCTTCACAGAAATTCCACCATTTTTTCTCGTTACTCAAAAAGAAAAACAACTTCTAATGGATCCTAGAATGTCAGCAGGCTTTGAGGGATTTGAAAAGGTACTTGTCAAGTTCTTCGTTATTATCGAAGCTGGAGGAAAGCGAAAAATTATTAATCTACCTAGCAGTCTCAAAGGTAGCGGTAAGCGCCGTCTTAGTCCTTGAGGACGAAGGTACGCAATCTCTCATTTATTATGTTAGTAGAAATTTAATGGAAGCAGAAACTGGCTATCCACATTTGGAGAAGTTGGCCTTGGCTCTCGTAGTCACCCCTTGGAAGCTAAGGCCTTATTTCCAATGTCACCCGATACCTGTGGTGACTACCTTTCCCCTGTGGAATATCCTTCATAAACCCGAACTTTTGGGTAGGCTGGGCATATGGGCCGTCGAAATGAGTGAGTTTGACATAGAATATAAATCCATGACTGCGATTAAGTCACAAGTATTGGCCGACTTTATGGCCGATTCAGTACCTTTGGCAACCAAAGAAGCATTGAAGGTGTCAGAATCGACATCAGAAGTTTGGGCCCTATCTACAAACAAAGCTTCCAACGTAAAAGGGTCCGGGCTCGGCATAGTATTAACCACGCCTTTGGAAGAAACCCTAAGGCAGGCCATAAGAACGATTCCTCTAACTAACAATGAAGCAGAGTATGAGGGTTTAATTGCAGGACTTGAATTTGCATGGGGACTAGATTCTGAGGTCATACAAATCAAATGCGATTCCCAGCTAGTGCTAAATTAGGTCTACGAGATCTTCCAAGCCAAAGAGGAACGCATGCAACAATACATACTGAAGGTTCTGGATCTGCTAGCTCGATTCCGAGAGTGGTTAATTAAGAATATCTCGAGGGAAGAAAATGAAGAAGCAGACGCGTTAGCTAACCTTGGCTCATCAACGAAAATGAAGGGATCGGAGTCCGGTACAGTCGTACAACTTATGCACTCGATTCTAGACGCAGATAGCTACTATGAGGTAAACGCGACTAATTTGGTCTAGGGCTGGAGGAATAAGATCATTGATTACCTCGAGCATGGAAAGTTGCTTGAAGATCCCAAGGCATCCCGAGCGCTACGCGTGAGGGCAGCGAGATATTGTTTCAAAGGAGGTCAATTGTACAGGAAATCTTTCCAAGGCCCGCTGGCCCGATATGGGAGCCTCCGAAGCTAATTATGTTATACAAGAAGTCCCTTAGTGTTAAAATTGGTAAGAGAGGGATACTATTGGCCCCCAATGGAACAACACGTCAAAGCTTTTGTTTAAAAATGTGATAAGTGTCAAGGCTATGCACCGTTGGTACATCAACCCGCAAAACCATTGCACTCAGTTTTGTCTCCACGGCCGTTCATGAAATGGGGGATGGATACCGTCGGACCACTGCCATCGGCCCCTAGTAAGGTAAGGTTTCTTTTGATTTTAACTGACTATTTTTCTAAGTGGGTTGAAGCAGGTCTTTATTAGAAGATCGGTGAAGTGAAGTGGTGGATTTGTTGTGGGAAAAAATAATTTGCAGATTTGGGATACCAAAAGAGATAGCCTGCGACAACGGGCCACAGTTTTTAGGCGCAAAGGTCATGAAGTTCTTTGAAGACTTAAAAATCAAAAGGATCACATCTTCGCCATATCATCCGAGTGCAAATGGTCAAGCGGAATCAAAGAACAAAGTGATTATACAAAATCTTAAAAAGAGATTAGAAGCAGCTAAAGGCAAATGGCCCCAGGAACTTCCTGGAGTACTATGGGCATACTGAACAACGGCCAAATCGAGCACAGGAGAGACTCCTTTCTCCCTTATGTATGGAGCAGAAGCCCTGATCCCGGTGGAAATAGGGGAGCCTACCTTGATATACTTTCGGGCAAATGAAGAAGCAAACGATGAAGCAATGTTGGTCAATTTGGAGCTGCTCGATGAACGCAGAGACATGGCGCATATAGGGATGAGAGCTCAAAAGTAGAGAATAGAAAGTTATTACAATCGAAGAGCCAACTTTCATTATTTCAAAGTGTGAAACTTGGTTTTAAGAAAAGTAACTCAAAACACCCAGGAACTCAATACAGGGAAGCTAGGTCCAATATGGAAAGGACCCTATCGGGTTTCAGCTGTCACCGGGAAAGGATCATACGAGTTGGAGAATCAAGATGGAGAGTCGTTGCCTAGCAACTGGAATGTGGCACACCTCAAGAGATACTATTACTGATGAACATCACCTGTACTGAAAGTATGTGCTGCACTCTTTTTTCCTTCGTCCAGTTTTGTCCTAATTGGGTTTTTCTGGCAAGGTTTTTAACGAGGCAGCAACGGAAAACATACTATGAAAGAAGTTTTAACAGAAGCAATAAGACATTTTAATAACAAGGCACACAAGCGAAGAACCAATATGGAGCGGTTAGATAATTTTTTACTCGGTAGCAAAGTTCTCACCGGGAAGTTAAATTAGCTATCGAACAAAGGTTACCCAACCGTTACAAGTGCAAGGTAAAAAGGTAAAAAATAAGATGAGTTCGGCTTACCATGATTTTTGGTTTTCCACCCGTTTTTCAGGGACAGTTCTTTCCACGTGCGGGTTTCGGGCATAGTAACAGCCAAAATTTTCTGGACCCATTGGTCCAAGCCCTCAACCCTAGGTGGAACCCACCAAGCCGCTAAAATAGGTAAAAGAAGAAGGGTCAATAATAATTTGGAAAGATCTTTAACAGAAGAAGAAACAAATGATAAACTTATGAGTGCGGTTCCATAATTTTGGAAAAGCTGGAGCCTTGGCCGAGATGATGTCACTAGTGGCGACTGAAACGAATCGTTCCATCCATCCATTGTCGTTGTCATTATCTATATTGAATACCAATGCATGGTGGCCACACTTGCTGAAATTTACCATTCCCCCGCAGAAGATTTTGGGGGAATAGAAGTTCATCACTCGAGCTAGGGATAGCTCTTCTCCTGTCTCCTGGCATAGGAGCCGAAGAGAAGCAATTTTACTCCACACGGAAGGACTTACCTGTGCCAAGCACACATGATAGCGGAGACAGAACTCCACGCTAATGGAGTCAGGATCTCCACTCAATGGAAACGCTCCCAAAGTGAAGGGATACGTGTAAAAATATGTAAAACCCTTATTGGGTAAAGTTATCCTCTCCTCCAGGTGGGGAGCGATAATGTCCAAATCTTGACAGTGGCAGTCTTCTTTCATAGCAGGGATACTGGAAGGACGGATAAAAGAAGGGTATACGCTAACAGCCCACGTACGAGGGTGAGCAGAAGGATATTTCTCTTCAAAATCTTTCGGAGTTATCAGATTATTTGGGATAATGGTACTCACCGTAGGGGGAGCAGCATCATCAGCTTTACCTTTGTTCTTGGACGAACTAGGGTTTCTATAAGAAGAGGCCATTTTTTGTCAGAATGAGGGTTTTTTATCAAAGAAGAACGCAAAAGAAAGGTTAAAGACGAAGTATGAGTTGAGTAATGAAAGTCTGAGAAAATTTAGAGTATTATGAAGTGTAAATGAAGGAGGTTGATACGTATAAGTAAAGGTATAGGCGGCTAAACTTGTGACCATAATTACCTCGATAACGGCGAAAGTGATGCTAAATCGTGGGATGACGTGTGTTTGGGCATTAAATGCGGAGAGACATGCGTCTAATCAACCGTCAGAAACTTTTCAGAGATCGTCTGTAACAAAAAAGAATGATACTCATAAAGATGAAGTAAATGCCTGCCACCGAGTAGTGTTTAATGAAGAATATTCTACAGCATTAAGTACACGGCCCGTTACAAGGAATACGTCATTCATTGCCTGCCGTTACACATTCTTCAATGGCCCTCATAATTGATATTATAGAGGGGCTTGATCCTAGGACCTTGTTCCCTAGGTGCAACTATAAATAGTGAGCTCTATTATCATTGTAAAGGACACGAATTTTCTGGCAAACATACGCGACACTTTATTCAAAGCTCAATATAATTTTATCTTCTTGTTTATTGATATTAGTGCCCGGAAGCCTTGCTCACAGAATTGCTATTTCTGCTATTTTATCTCCATCTCAAGGCTAAGTATTATATTTTCGTCTAATTCATCTATTATTTCAGGATAAAATTAATTCACTTATCTATAAACCACGTATAAATTTAACTATACCGTTTTACGGTTAACAATGATATTTTTTTATGACAGACTAAAAAAAAAGTATGACACATAAATAAATTGGGACAGAGAAAATAAAACGCAATCTATTTTAAATACATTTGTAATTTGTTATCTCAATTCTTCAAAATTTCTACCGATACAAGTGATGTTTTGGACTTTTCGTGTAGATGCGGTACCACCTTTTGTACCGTTTAGAACATGACGAAAACATAGCCAAGTTTTATCTGCTAACGCACAATTAGTGCAAGTTAACCTGTTCTCATTTCTTGGTTAATAAAATTGTCAACATTTGTTAAATGTTGATATTATTTTGCTGTTAATATATATGACTTGATTACATAAACACTTCTACATTATTTATGCGAAACTAAAAGAAACTCGATAAGAAAATTTTAACCTACCTCGTGAAAGCCCCCGGAACCCTCATTGTAATTTCCTTTTTTATTTTTCTTTGAGTTGGAACAAGTTGATAACAAGTTAATAAATACAAATTATTAATTTAAAACTCAACAATTTAAAAAATAATAAACTGAAAATTTTTAAATCCTAACTCCACCTCTTATTATTGTTATTTGCTAATAGTGCCTACCATCTGATGGGGAATAAAGGACGCATTAGTTACGGAATAGTCATCCAAGAAAGAAAAATATCCATTTATTATTGCATGAATATCAAGTAGAAGAAAAGGGAAAGGTAGAACGAAGAGGAGGCCCTTCTCTTCTCTATATTCTACATCTTCTTCTGCTCTCTTTGAGTGAACACTCATGTGAGCCATTAATAATCTTGTGGCTACAGTTTATATCTTAATCTTGTGGATATACTAGTTCATGTTTATCTTGCTGCAGGTTTGGAGGGTGTTTATTTGATATTTTTCGTTGCTTCTCCACTTCTTTGTGTAGAGGGCCTGATATGAGGCAGGGGAGGAGCTAGCTTTTCAGGTACGAGTTCGGCTGAACCCAGTAATTTTTGTTTAAATTCTGTATTTATTTTAGAAATTACTTGAATTGTATATAAATTAATTATTAATTTACAACCTAGTTACTTAAAAGAATTAGAATACTGAAACCATAAATTTCAAATTTTGGAAGTGATAGCTTTCTACTTCCATTCGTCTACTAATATGAAAACTGATGAGACCTCTAAAACGTTTTGAGACCTCTAATGAATACAATCATGTCAGTTAAATAATTGTCAATTAGTTCTGTGGGAGAAATAAACGACAAGACTAGTCCAATATTTTATGCAATTTCACAAGATCTAGTACTTCTGTTTCATTGCCGTACTAATTAATTTTTCCTTTATTACGTATTGGCTCATGCTAATGGAAAAGAAACTTGATGCAATGTCGAGATCTTAGTGCTGATCAGAAAATCTGTATATTCTCCGTCGCGCTCCAAGACTTAGTGGGAGCAAAATGAATTATTTGTAATATTAGTTTGAAAATAAAATTGAAACTGATTTTGTAGGGGGAAAAACGGCATAAATTCTTCAATTATATATATAACTTAAATCCTTAGAAGATACGCAGTCAGTGATAAACGAATATAATGTAGAGAGATTTAAAGACAAGGAGGAATTAATTTGTTCTACTTCGATAGGGTGTAAAAACAAAGGTCAAGAAATCCTTTTCAGCTTTCTTCAAGTTGCACCATACTATGAAAAGGAGATAATAAACGCAGGTAACGACTAAAAAAATAACGGTGTATAAAAACATATCAATTTCTTAAAAATGTTAGTGCCACATTTTTAAGTTCTACAGTGTTGATTCACTGATATAAAAGAAATTGACAAAAAGTAAACAGTGGTAAAATAGGTCAGGGTCATGACTGTCGTAAACTACAACAAAAACAAAAACAAATTTAATATAAGCTCATAAATAGGATTTGGGGGAGATAGTGTGTATGCACGCCTTATCTCTACTCTGAATAGATAAAAATATTATTTTCAATAGACGATCGTAATACGCTGGATGCAAACAATTATAAAAGCACTAAGTTAATTTCCAATGGAAAAAGAAGTGTTGCATAGCAAAAAAAGCATCATTTCTTGTTAAAACTTCCTTATTTTTATATTTTCACCTATATGGGTACCAATTGTAATGTAGGAAACGTCAGAATTGCTCTTTTCCCCTTGTGCCAATGCATTTCATGCAAATTAAATCGGATGACATTGTGGATATTGTGAAAGGTTGATGATTACTCCCCTCCGTTCTATTATGGCATTGCTTTCATTTTTAGATATATTTAACTATATATTCGATTGGCGGTATTGCAAAATATTCGCATTATACTGGAATTCATATATTAATATTATGTGCTAAAAATATTTAAAGACAAATAATGCCCTTAAAGTAAGTACTCCCAATATTATTATTCCTCGAGATTCTTATATTACTATTCACCTGACAACAATCCATTTATTATTATTATTTTGCATACAAACAATTGTTGATTTATATTTCACAGCATAAATAATATGTGAACGAAACTACCCCTTAATACATTTGTAGAATTGCTTGTATTGTCCGGACAAAGGTACACTACGGAGGAGACCAATTTTTCAATACGGAGGTTAGTGTTACAAACTTACAATCATATCATGGTACCGCGTTTCCGTTTTATAAATGAACTTAATTTTCTTTAATTTTAAAAAGAGAAGATAGAAAACTATTCAATATGTGGTGCATTTAATGACACAAAAATAGCAAAAGCACATGCAATGGACCCTATACTCAGCATCTTAGAAACTTCCTATCCTTCTTGATTCAGAGCTACAATCTCTATAAATTGCGTCCCGAAACTCCTCTGGGAACAAAGCAAAAACTAACATATCCTACTACAAATTAAATACAATTATCAACATTATTGTTTCTAAATAGCAAATTCAACCTCTATTATAAGCTCAAAAATGATGAAGACTAAGATGATTATGGGAAAGCTCAAGAACCATCTTCAATTAATCCACAAATATTCCAGTAGATTTCAAGCTGCTGGAGCTGTTGCGGAATTTGTTGAAACGCCGAGAGCAGCGAATAATGAAGAGGTGGTGCCAAATGATGTAAAAGAAGGATATTTTGCTGTTTTTTCAGTGAATCCTGAGGAGGAGCCAAAGAGGTTTGTTGTGGAACTGCATTGGCTTACAAATCCAAAATTCTTGAATTTACTAAAGCAAGCTGAAGATGAATATGGATTCGTACAAAAGGGTGTTCTTGAAGTTCCTTGTCGAGCCGAGGAATTACAGAAGATTCTCCAACACAAGATTGGAAGGAATATCTCTGCTTTTGCAGTTTAA
Source organism: Nicotiana obtusifolia (assembly GCA_002018475.1). Taxonomy (NCBI): domain Eukaryota; kingdom Viridiplantae; phylum Streptophyta; class Magnoliopsida; order Solanales; family Solanaceae; genus Nicotiana; species Nicotiana obtusifolia. The sequence goes on along the minus strand of MCJB01048207.1, from coordinate 31,398 downwards.
TTATTTGGAATTAGTTCATTCTATATATAATAGATATATATTATGGTTATATTTACAAACATTTTTTTTATGTTTGTCTAACTATGATATTATGTCATATTTAGTTCAATTTTGAGTCCATCTGCAACTAGAAGTCTAGAACTGAGACTTATTGTATAATTGTCTACTCAAAACCTATTAAAGGAACGTATACATTTTTACATGAGTGATGACATTTCTGTTAAGGAAACCTTTGTGTTAATTAGCTTTACCAGTCCATCATAAGAGATAGTGACATAAAAGCCTTTCACAAGCTATTCTTCAGCGTGACTTTTTATAATATCATAGTTGAAATATGTAGCGAACTAGTGGGTTAAATAGCAAATTAATGATTACACACAGAGTAAATAAAGAAAAAGAAATAACACAAGAATTTAACGAGAGTCGATTAATTTTATGTCGGATAGAATCAAAAAAAAATTTCACTATAAATGAAAAGTGTAACAAAAGAGATCCCAATTATACCTCCCTTAATATATTTCAAGTGTTTTCCAAATATATTAGGTCCATGGATCTCAAAACTAACTAAAAGATTAAACTGGTTGTTCTATCGCTCGAATTTAGTACCGGTTTCAGAACTCCTTCTGCTATCCTTGATAATTTGTGCCTTGTAGTACATCAAAGTATGCCATCATATAGATTAAGGATCACGATGGATAATTTGTGCCTTGTATAGAGGTGGAATACTAACAAGGGTGGAGGGAGAAATAAGAATTTTTATTTTTCAGATAAAAATAAACCAGAACACTGATATGTTATTGGAATTAATACACACTAATTAATCTAATAATATACTAGCATTTAATATAGCATATCTCAAAGGTGTTAGATTTGGATTTTAATGATAGACAATAACTTAATTCTACTTGCAGGAAACCAATCCCAAAGGATGTCATGAGAATGGAAAAGACTCTAACAGAAGATCTGAAAGCACAAAACAAGGAGGCAAGAATTAAGTTGTAACCACGCGTTCTATGGAAACTGGATATTCGAATCAACCATTTACTGAAGGCATAAATCAATCAATATAAAAGATTAATCACGTGGATATTCAAATGGATCATTTATGGAAGGGATCAATCAATCAGTATAGAAGATCCTCTGAAAATATTCTTTCCAACGGCTCACAAGAAAAAAGGAAATCAAGGAAGCAACAAAAGGAAAAGTTCATTCTATTTCTGGAATGAAAATTGATTCTGAAAATCAACTCCCTTGGGTTGCTGCTCAATCATTTCACTATCACGCCGTGAAGAATGGGAACCGACTCACCATATATATTCTACAGAAGATGCCAAGGATTGACATCCTTTGATCGAACCAGAATCAATCTCTTTGTTCTACTTCAAACAAACACTGTAGTATGTCATAGATTTCTTGTGTAACTAAGAAGAGAAGAGAGAGAAAAGAACACTGGTGAGGTATTGTATCGACCATAAGAGAGAAGAACAAAGTGATCAAAAGGCTGTTGGTGTATAACAGCATCAACCCATCTGTGCTAGGTCACTTCATATTTGAAAGAGATCACCCTTGCAACCCAAGGGGACTGGACATAGGATTCACTCTGAATCCGAACCAGTATAAAAGCACTCTTTGTCATTTACTTTCTACAATTTTCTTTCTTATACTTAGTTCCGAAAATATCAGTCGACTACAACGCAAATTAGTCGACTACCTCGCAAAAGAAAGAATAAATTTCAATTCACCCCTCCCCCTCTTGCACTTTCAATTGGTCTCAGAGCTAGTCTCACACCTTTGCTTGAATGCTTGTGAGAAAAGATCATGGAAAATCAAGTAACTATTAGAGCACCCTTTCAAGAAGGAACGTCGCAAGTCAGACCACCATATTTCAATGGACAATACTTTTCTTACTGGAAAGTGCGAATGGAAATATGTGCAAAATCCTATGATTTTAAAGTATGGCGCATTATCAAAAAGGGTAAATATCCACTACCAGCAGCAGCTCGACCACCTACTAATCGTAAAGATATAGATTAATACACAGACGAGCAGATGGCAATTGTTCAGGTCAATGCTAAGGTACTAAGTTTACTCTATAATGCTATAAGTGGAGAGGAGTATGAGAAATCAAGTTGTGATACAACCAAAGAAATGTGGGACAAACTTGAAGGAACCAGCAAAGTGAAAGAAACTCGAATAAACATGCTGGTACATGATTATGAACTCTTCTAGATGAAAGAAGGAGAATCCATTGAGGAAATGTTTGCAAGGTTGCAAAATCATTGGCGATCTAAAAGCCTTTGGTAAACCCTACATAAGTGGTGATCAAGTTCGAAAAATTTTAAGGAGTCTACCTACCACTTGGCATAGAAAAGTAGTCGCACTCGAATCTCAAGATCTAAACAAACTTTCATATGATGAATTACGAGGAGATCTTATAGCACTCGAGAAGACTCATCTCAAGAAAACAATCCAGGAAGAAAAGAAGAAAATAGGTTCCTTCAAAGCTACAACTGAAGGACCTGAAAATGATATTGATGATGACCCAGAAACTCTTGAAGAACAAATTGTAATGGTATCAAGAAACATGGATGGATTAATGAGAAGGTATAAAAACACAAGAAGGGGAAGGATTCTACCCAGGCGAACCAGGCAATACAATGAACCAGACAAGAATGATGGAAAATGTTATGAGTGTGGAAAGTATGGGCATGTTCAAGCTAAATGCCCAGATCTTAAAAGAAAAGTCTCTAGAGGATTCAATAAAAACAAATCCTTCGGAAGCTCGAGTGATGAAGACAGTTCAGAGTACGACGAAATAGTAAAACTTGTGCTTCATGACCAATTTGGAAAACGACATGAACAGATACTATGGCTGCTGGACCGATGAAGATGCATCAGACGATGAATGCAGAGAAGATACAAAATTTGTTTCATGGCACGAGGTGAAACAAGAAAGATAAGATCCTATAACTATGAAAGATGTAATGAATTGCAGGATATTCTTGACCTTACGCTAAAGGAATCTCAAAAAATATTAAATGAACTAAGGAGACTCAATAGAGAAAAGAAGGACTGGGAACTTAAACTTGAAGTCTGTGAAATCGAAAGAGATGTACTTCAAGATGAAGTTCAGGAATTGCATATGCAACTTAGTGGCATGCGCAAGTCCACCAGTCACAGTTTTGTCAAATATAACAAAGCGACATACAAGTCAACTGGAAAAGAACTGGCTAGAACTAAGTCCACAAGTACTAACACAAGTCGGAGATCGAAAACTGGATCAACCCCTATGTGTCATTACTGTAATAAAGTTGGTCATAAATACTCTTTTTGTAGATTTCATAAATCGAATGTTTCAGGATGAATTTAAAAACCCAAAACAAATCCTAATTCAAGTAATACTAACCAACAAGGACCCTAAGCAAGCTTGGGTACCTAAAAGAATGTGATAATTCTATTTTGCAGGGACACCACAGAAAGAGTAGAAAGGAAAGTGGTATCTAGATAGTGCATGTTCTAGTCACATGATGGGTGACAAAAATCTATTCAAAGAAGTTACAAAAATAAATGGAGGAAATGTCAACATCGAAGATGATTCAAGAGGAAAGATAGTTGGTACTGGCACAGTTCCATTCAGCAATAATTGCTATATTATTGAAGTATTTTTAGTGGATGGACTCAATTACAATCTTCTAAGTATTGGCCAACTATGTGATTTGGGATACGAAGTTAAATTCAAGAAAATTGGATGTGTTATTGAAAATGAGGCAGGTAAGATTATTCTTCCAGGAAAAAAGGTATGGAAACGTCTACATTCTTGATGGCATTAAAAATCTAGATAGTCATATCTGTTTAGCATCCATATCCGATGATCCATGGCTCTAGCATAAAAACTCGGTCCTGAAGCATGCATCTTATTGAAAATCTCTCCAAGCATGACTTAGTTATTGGTCTTCCTAAGCTCAATTTTTCTAGAAATCATGTATGTGATGCTTGTCAAATTGGTAAGTAAACTAGAAACTCTTTCAAAACCAGGGACATTATGTCTACTTCCAAGCCTCTACAGTTGCTTCACATGGATCTATTTAGACCTACTAGAACTGCAAGTATTGGAGGTAAATAATACGCTTTCGTTATTGTTGATCATTACTCGCTCTTTACATGGGTCATTTTCTTATCTCATAAAAATGAAGCATTGAAAATTTTTAAGATTTTCTGTAAAAGAGTTGAACGAGTAAAGGGCATCTTATAGCACTTATTCAAAGTGATCATGGAGGAGAATTTGAAAGCAGAATTTTTGAAGAATTCTGCAACGATCAAGGATACACTCACAATTTCTCAACATCAAGGTCACCACAGAAAAATGGAGTGGTTGAGCATAAGAATAGAACTCTGCAGGATATGGCAAGAATCATGATCCCAAATTATTTCTAGGCAGAAGCAGTTAACACAGCTTGTCACATCCTCAACAGGTGTTTGGTTCGACTCATTTTGAAGAAAGCTCCATACGAATTATGGAAAGGTAAGAAACCTAATATTAGATACTTTCATATTTTTGGAAGCAAATGTTTTGTCCACTGTATTGGCAAGGACAATCTTGGTAAGTTTGATCTAAGGAGTGATGAAGGTATATTTCTGGGCTACTCGAATAATAGTAGATCTTTTAGAATCTATAATAAGCGTACCCTATATGTAGAGGAATCAGTTCACATTATTTTTTATGATAACAACTCTATGGCCGAGAAAGGAGATTTTGCAGGTGATGAAGAAATCAGCCAAAATCAGCCAAAGAATAGTAAACAGAAAATTTTAGAAGAAACTGCAGACAAAACGACTGAAATCCCATAATCAACTAATGAAGGCATAATTGAGCACGATCAACCTCAGAATGAGTCGACTAATCAACGTACATAAACAGTACCAAACGAGTGGAGAAGCGAACTAGAATATCCTCAGAAATTCATCATTAGAAATCCAACTGATGGAATAAAAGCAAGAGGAGCTTTAAAGAAAAAGGCCAACATCGCACTCATATCTCAAATAGAGTAAAAGAAAGTTGACGAAGCCTTGAAAGACTCAAGTTGGGTTCAGGCAATGTAAGAAGAACTTGACCAATTTGATAAAATCAAGTTTGGAAACTAGTGCGCAAACTAGCAAATGCAGCAATCATAGGAACCGAATGGGTATTCAGAAACAAACTAAATGAAGAAGGTAAAGTTATCCATAATAAAGCAAGGCTAGTCGCGCAGGGTTACTCTCAACAAGAAGGAGTCGACTATGATGAAACCTTCACTTCGGTAGCACGGTTAGAATCAATTCGTATTTTATTAGCATATGCTTTTTTTAAAGGTTTTATACTTTTTTAAATGGATGTTAAAAGTGCGTTTTTAAATGGCTTCATTGATGAGGAGGTTTATGATAAACAACCTCCCGATTTTGAAAATTCATAGTTTCCTTATCATGTGTTTAAGTTGACTAAGGCTCTCTATGAGCTAAAGCAAGCACCTAGAGCGTGGTATAAAAGACTAAGATCATTTTTGGTTAGTCGTGGAGTTTCGAGATGTAAGATTGATACTACTCTTTATCAAGAGATCATCTTCTGGAAACCTCATTATTCAAATTTATGTTGATAATATTATATTTGGAAGTGCTAACCCTATTTTATGCAAGAAATTTTCACATCTCATGCAAAGTGAGTTTGAAATGAGCATGATGGGAGAATTAACTTTCTTCCTTGGACTCCAAATTCATCAATCAGATGAAGGGATCTTTATTCGTCAGACAAAATACACAAAGGAGCTAATTCAAAAATTCAAGATAGACAATGCCAAGGCAATTGGGACTCCCATGAGTCCAGCTACATCTCTTGACAAAGATGAAGAAGAAAAATTAGTTAATGAATCAAAATATCGTAGGATGATCGGATCTCTACTCTATTTAACTGTGAGTCGTCCTGACATAATGTTTAGTGTATGAAGATGTGCCACATTCCAAGCAACTCCAAAGGAGTCACATTCAATTGTCGAAGCAAATTATTAGATTCCTTATTGGAACTACTTCACATGGATTGTGGTATCCACATCTTAATAATTTTAAGCTCGAAGGTTTTTTAGATGCAGACCTTGCCGGTGATAAAGACGACAGGAAAAATACAAGTGGAATATGTCAGTTGCTTGGAAAATCACTTATTTCCGAGAACAGTAAGAAACAGGGATCAGTTGCACTGTCTATAACTGAAGCTGAATACATTGCCATTAGGCAATGTTGTGCTCAAATACTTTGGATGATTCATCAATTAATTGATTATGATCTTTCATTTAAACATGTTAAAATTTTTTGTGATAATTCTAGTGTTATATGTCTTTCTAAAAGCCTTGTGCATCATTCTAGAGCAAAGCATATAGATATCAAGCATCATTTTATTAGAGATCATGTTCTTAAGGGCGACATTGAATTATCTTTTGTTAACACGGAAAATCAATTAGCTGATATTTTTACTAAGCCTCTTCTAGAGGATAGGTTTAAAACCCTTAGGGAATTACTACCTTTTCCAAAAAAGGCTTTAATTTTTGTTTTGCTTGAAAGATTACGTATCAAATTAGCTTTTGGTAAAAATCTTTTGTTACTATGTTTCTTTATTATGACTGTCTGTTGCATTAATTATGCACCTCTATTTTTAGCTTCTCTTTCCGCCTTTTTGGCTTATCGAGATGAAAACTGAATCAATCAGTCACATCTCTTGCCTTTCTCTACCCCGTCAGTCATGTCGATTCAGTATCGTCGCTTCACTCCTCTCTCCACCTCTATTAGTCCGCCCCTCTCCTGAAAGTCCTCTACATACTTCTTTCAATCATCCTCTCCAACTGCTAAAGCCTCACGAAATCCCTCTGATTCCAACCCGAAAAGCACCCGGTCCAAAGCAAAACCCCCTCTCAACCATCAAAACCAGTCACTATTGGCTCTGACTACTCTGAGGGTTTTTCGTCTTCTCAAGAGATCATCTCTAATAACGCTCGAGCAAAAAAGGCACTAGGGAAGCGACCCATGGAAGAAGGAACAACAGCGTACACTCCGAAGAAGGTGAAGATCGACCTGGACAATGCGCTGGAGTCCGAACTAAACTGTTGGGATTCTCCCGATAGAGATAAGTTCGTCTCCTTCAAAGAGAAGACAATTGCTCATGGAAGGATTACCAATTTGGAAGAGATGGAAGCCCTAAACTGCAAGATAAAAGATTTCTTCACTTTTCAAGGTTGGAAAATTTTTTTGCCTTAACCCCTCCAAAAGTCTATGAAGACTTAGTTGGCATGGTCTATGAAAATCCCCGCTCTCAAAAATCTGATAAAATTGAGTCTCTTGTTTAAGAACTCTTGGCCTGATGATTTTGAAGTGTCTTTTGAACAAGCCAAGGAATGTTTTGCTGATTCCCTGTCTGATCCCCAGCCAAACCTAATTAGGGCCCAGTGACATCAATTATAAAACCCGTATTCTTTCCCACATTGTTGCCACTATTATTCTCCCCAGAACTGGTTCCTACTCCACTCTGTCTCTAAGGGACACCTATTTGTCTACTGTCTTCTTACCAAGCACAAGGTGAAACTATCCTTCTGGGTAATAAATTTCATGATTGAATATGCTAAAGATCCCTCAAGCCTACCCTATGGGATTGTTATTACTCACCTCCTCGAAGCCTTTAATATCCCTCTTTCTAACTATCCCTATGTATCTGTTTCCAAGTGCTATAACAACAGTGCGTCTGTTCGTATGAGATATGTCACAGTGGATGGTACTTGGGTAAAGAAGCAGGAAGTTAAAGTAAAAGTGATCCCCTTCAATTCCAAGGTAAAGGTTGATACTCCTCAGACTACTATCAATATTCCAGAACTTTTTGAAAAGATAACAGCACTAGATGACAAGCTGACTGCGTCAAAGAACTACTGCTGGCCACTCAGACTTCAATAGGAGATGTCTATGCAATTGCAAAGGAAACAGGTTCTGACGTGTCCAAGTTAACAGTTATATTACTGAAAACAGCAGAAAAGGTATTCAAAGCTTTCAAGGAAGTGCATGATCGAGTGGATGGAGTCTCGGTCACTTTGAACACTAGCTTTGATCGCCTCAAAGAAGCTATCTGCAACATCCTTACCTAATTCCTCCCTCGTTAAATTTGTGTTGGCTGTTTAGACAATTTCTTTTGGTCTCTGTGGATAATTTTTCTTTTGCAAGTTTTATTTTAGATACTCTGTGGATGACTGTAATTAAGTAGATTGTCTGATAATCTTATCTGCTGGTAGTTATTCCTGCTTGAGCCCTCTTTTTGATTGATGCCTAGAATATATTTTACTAACTCTACAGGATGTAGGATATATAGTCGATTGGTAAATTACATTTACACTAACTTGCAGGATATGGCTTAGTCGACTAAGTAAAGACAATTACTGGCATCTGAATGAGGGGAGTCAACTCCAAGTACTCAATTTACCTGACATCAAGTTGAGGGCGAGCTGACTAGAACATGGAAGTTAAATGAATTGAGTTTCTTTTTGTCATCATCAAAAATGGGGAGATTTTTAGATTTGGATTTTAATGAAAGACAATAACTTAATTCTACTTGCAGGAAACCAATCCCAAGTGATGTCATGAGAATGGAAAAGATTCTAACAGAAGATCTGGAAGCACATATCAAGGAGGCAAAAATTAAGTTGTAACCACGCGTTCTATGAAAACTGGATATTTGAATCAACAATTTACGGAAGGCATAAATCAATCAATATAGAAGATCAATCACGTGGATATTCAAATAGATCATTTATGGGAGGCATCAATCAATCAGTATAGAAAATTCTCTGAAAATATTCTCTCCAACGGCTCACAAGGAAAAAGGAAATCAAGGAAGCAACGAAAGGAAAAGTCCATTCTATTTCTGGAATGAAATCATCTTGATTGATTCTGAAAATCAACTCCATTGTATTGCTGCTCAATCATTTCACTATCACGTCGTGAAGAATGGGAACCGACTCACCATATATATATTCTACAGAAGATGCCAAGGATTGACATACTTTGATCGAACCAAAATCAATATCTTTGTTCTACTTCAAACAAACACTGTAGTCTGTCATATATTTTCTTGTGTAACTAAGAAGAGACAAGAGAGAGAGAAAAGAACACTGGTGATTGTATCAACCATAAGAGAGAAGAACAAAGTGATCAAAAGGCTGTTGGTGTATAACAGCATTAACCCATTTGTGCTAAGTCACTTCATATTTGAAAGAGATCACCCTTGCAACCCAAAGGGATTGGATATAGGATTCACTCTGAATCCGAACCAGTATAAAAACACTCTGTGTCATTTACTTTATGCAATTTCCTTTCTTATACTTAGTTTTGAAAATATCAGTCGACTAAAACGTAAATTAATCGACTACCTCACAAAAGAAAGAATAAATTCAATTCACCCCCTCTTAGCACTTTCAAAAGGCTTATAGTTGAACTAGCATCCTCCTGGTTCGAATAATTGGATAAACATAGACCTCGTTGATATAGTTATAACTTTAATTAAATTAATTAAGACAAAAAAGGAATTTCCTTTTTATATTCTCATGGTACTTTGCCCTATCAAATAAAAAACACATCATATAGTATTAGTTCCATATATATATATGACCGCGTGCCAGTTGTAGAAAAAAAATACAGAATCTGTACCAGCCTAGCTAATTAAGGGACCTTATAATATATGTTTCAAAAGTTCACATCTGCGGTTGACAACACTCGTTTGCACGTTAGACTATCCAAACCTCGCATGCACGACATATATATGAACACTAAAAGGTGTTGTTCTGATTAAATTTTATAAAGATTATAATATAAGGATTAATAATCATTAGTGTATTTAGTGCATACAGAAACTTGACTTATGCTATAAAGAAAGGGGTCACAGCTGTCACCCGCAAAGTTCGACAAAAATTTCATGCATATATATATATATATTGTCTTTAGAAAATAAAAGATATATTAATAACGACACCATATATATATATATACAAAACAAATTTTTGATTGAATACAAAAGCATATTCATAACTTTCGAATTCTGGGTTCGGCTCTGATTTTGCCTATATATGCTAATGCACTATCGAACTAGTGCTGGAATTGTTAGAATATTCTGCCAGTCTTTGTTTGCCTTTAGGAAAACGTTTCCGTTCGGATGAACTCTTCTATTAGTCCTTTCCAGTTATTTCTCCGTGATCATTTCATAATTGTATTGGAATTTGACGTAAGAAAAAATAATGTGAATTAATGAATATTTATTTCTAAATTGGGAAGAATATTAGCGAAGTCAACCGCGTAACAGCTGTACGGAATTGGTACCTAACTGCGCTCTGCATCCTAACTAAAACCTAATCATATTCATAAGTCACCTCCATTGACACACCAAATCATCAACATAGTTAAATGCAAAAAGCAGTGTGGCCAATTAATATCCAGTATTCCAAAAAGAAAAATAAATATTCGCTTATAATTAACAATTTCCCTTACAATAATTTAATATTTGATTTATATAGAACCTAACATAAAAACAATTTTAGATGAAGTAGTCAACTGGTTGACTTATATGAGCTGAAGCAGCTTTAGTTTTGTTATTGATCTAAAATATACCTACACTGTATTTCTATCAATGCAGTATTAGCAACGGAGCATATTTTTAACTGTCTTGCACAAGTTTCACGATATGATTAGGACCAAAATTACTTTTTAGTGCTTATAACTTGCAAAGGAACCTTAACTTCCGTTAACATACAAAACATATATCATATATGCATGCCCCATTTCAAATCGAGACATCATCTTTAATATTCATTAATCTTTCTATTTATATAGTTCAATAATCATCCTTTTCAACTTGTTTTTCCACCTGGCCCACGGCTTAGCAAGTGGCAAACATAAACGTATATACTTATCGCTTTAAAGATTTCATGATGATAAGAATCGCTTATCATATACGAAAGTTTTAAGTTCACTTATTTTAAAAACTCACTATTCAGCCTTGTATATTCACTTCAACCATGACTTTGAAGCGGATTTCGAATTTAAATTTTATAAGCTTTTATAGCTATTCAAGTTAATATACAATAATAACTGAATTTTTAATTAAATATAATATATTAATATTTAATGATTTTTTTATTATATAGAATTTATGCAAAACTTACTGGGTCCGTCATCGGGAATCCATAGATTGTGCTCTAAATCCACCACTGTTTTTTCCTACTTTCCAAACACTTAGGTTCATTTAATCTTGAGAGCTGGAAACATTTTAAAAGAAAATAGCCAGAAAATGACATAACCAATCGACAGTCTCAATTTTGATTGCTGTCCTTGTCTAGTAAAACACTGACAATGAATTACACAAACTTTATACTCTTAGTCGTCGTTGTTTACCGAAAGAAAAGATCAAATTCAAGTAAGAAACATCAGTCCTAGACCCTAATATAGAACCTATCTGCGAAACGCAGAGGACTTTATTTATCTTCATTAAAAACCTCATGTAATGCACAAATTTCTTAGTCATAAAACATAACAAGGCTTGGTTAGTGATATCACTATTCACCTCATTTCAGAGGTAATCAAACTTGTAATGTCTGAATTTAAATTAAAATTGTTCTTGAAACATGCTCAAACAATCAAACCTGTTTTGAAAATATTTTTCTTGAGCCGAGGTTCTATCGGAAGCAGCTTCTCTGCCTTACACAAGGCAGGGGTAAGGTTTGTATTCTTCTCGCCCTCCTCAAATCCCACTGTGGGATCACACCAGGTATATGTTGTCATTGTTGTTAAAACAAGTTCAAACATTATACTTAACTTGCATTGATCTTGATGTTGACACTACATAACCAGAAGATATTCAACAAATTAAGTACATGCACCTTTTTTCCCACTAGTATAGACATTGCCATGACATATATTAATAATTGGCAAAAGCAGGAAAAAGACCCATCAAAATGTTTCAAATACATAAGCATATGGCAACTATATGTAAATGGACCCATAATGAAGCAGTCTTAGAAACTTCATTTGCATTTTGCTCCTTTCTTCTCCTACATTGACTGATTATAAAATCCCATCTTCCTCCAACTTAATTCTACCAAAGGCAAAAAATAATCCTATCTCCAAACCCTCTCTCACTTAGTTATCAAAAGAATTTCCTGATTCATTTTGAAAAATGTTCAAGATAATTGGAGAAGAAATTAGAAGCAAAGGCTTGATAACACTTAAGCTTTTAATCAAGAAGCTCATCAAGAATATCATCAAGAGTCATCTTCAATTTTCGTCTCGTAACGACGAAAATGGAGTTGAATTTGTAAAAATTCCGAAAGTAAATAATGAAGAAGTAGTACCAGATGATGTAAAGGAAGGACACTTTGCTGTTTTTGCAGTCAACACATGTTGTGAGGAGCCAGGAAAAAGGTTTATTTTAGAGTTGAATTGGCTGACAAATCCAGCATTTTTGAGGTTATTAAAGCTGGCTGAAGAAGAATATGGATTCACACAGAAGGGTGTAATTGAAGTCCCTTGTCCACCAGAGGAATTAGAGAAGATTATTCTGCAGCTTAAGATTGAAAGAAATTAATGATTTTTTTATGTTATCAGTGTAGTTATACTTGTGATAGTATGACTAGTCATAAATAATGATTTTATAGAGATTTATTTGTAATTACTTTATAAGTTATCTAATTGTGTAGATTTTACACTGTCAGTAACTTAACTTCTGTTGAGAATATTATCTAGTTACTCATTCTTTACAACCTAACCTTACGTATTATAAACTTGTTTAGGTCACATCATCACATATTTCCTAGAATAGGCATTTTTGCGGAGAGCTCCAATTACACCTCTTTCTCAATATAGTTTCTTAATTACCAACACTTTTTGTGCCACAGGTTAAACCTTCTAAGATTTATATTTAGTTCAATTCCATCATATAGTGTCAGTACTCATTTATAATACGCCATTATTCTATGTCAATTATACCTTGGAAAATAATCAAATACCAAAAGAGAGATTTTCTTTTTTTGTGTTAGCTATTTTGCACGGACGATTATGGACGAATATGCCAGCAAGTGGCAAAGTAATTCGAATACGATAAAGACGAATGAGAAATTTCCAAAAAAATCATCTTCTGATAAATAATCCATCGAATAATAAGACATAGCAGAGGTCAAATATTTGGTTTTATGTTGTGTTTGATTAATACAGGAATCTTCTGATTGAGGTCATCATCCTATTAATGATCTTGTTAAATAACTTTATATTTTATTTGAGTAATGATATTTAGCTTAAAGTATATATATTTATATGTATATTGCCTTGCATTTTATCTGGCCAACCGTTAGGTTCTATATACTCTATATGCTATGTCGCTTGGGAAAGCTACGTCTAGATTAGAGAAGAATTGAAGAGAGCATGATCTTAATTCTGAGTGGGAGGGTGGAGGGAGGAGGCCGGATTAGTGGTTAGGATAAAAATATACCTAGTCACCATGCTTAATCAAAATATCGTAATCTTAATGCGTACTTAATAGATTGATTCCATAGGAATATAGACGTTAATCACAATCCTGGAATATTCGTCGTTACTGAATACACAACAACTATTTTGCTGCTTGATAAATTAGTTACTTATTAGAATTACTCCTTAGTATAAACACACTTTTGAACTCTAATTGACTTGACTGAATAATATTTTTGGTGAAACCACTGGGTAGTTAACACAAGTCTATGTGGGTTCGACACTCGACTTATCATTTTATTACTTATACGACCACATATACTTGCGTGTGCATTTGGGAGCAACAACTTTTTGGCGCCGTTTCTAGGGACTTGAATATTGACTACTTTCTAATTTTTACTTTAGTTGTTTATTTTGTCAAGTCTAACGTTTCTTATTGATTGCTCTACTCTAAGGAACTTTGATTGAATGCGAAGGATTAGAAGCCAGGATAGACTTTAAGGCTTTGACCCCGAACCTGAGAGAACATTTCACAGGAGTTTGAGGGAAGCAAGGGACACAGATAATCTTCGGGCACTTGTTCAATTTCCTATGGACATGGCAGAGGAGCAATATATGGTTGTTCAGAGGGTGGCGATGCGTAGTATTGCTAATGTCACCTCCAGCATTCTGAAGCCCAGAATCACTAGGCACTTTAAGCTGAAACTGAGCATGATCCAGCTACTACATGCGAATGGGCAGTTTATGGATCTTCCACATGAGGATCCACAACAGCACATCCTGAACTTTCTGGAGATTAGTGATACTTATATCACTAACAGAGTCACTCCAGACTACGTGAGGCTCACACTGTTCCCATTTTCTCTGTTGGGCGAAGCAAAGCGCTGGTTGAAGGTGAAACCAACTAATTCTATAACATCATGGAATGATCTGGCGAGGAAATTTTTGGCAAGGTTCTTTCCTTCAGGAAAAACTGCAAAGATCAAATGTGAGATAGTCGCCTTTAAATAGAAATCGGGGGAGTCATTATACTCATCTTGGGAAATGTTCAACGGGCTGCTCAAAGACTGTCCTCATCATAATCAGACAAATGAAGTGTTAGCTCACACTTCCATAGAAGGGCTACATTCTGAGACAAAGATTGTGGTGGATACTGCATCGGGAGGTCAAGTGTTGAAGAAAATCTTCGATGAGATATATGCATTATTGAAGAAATTCTCCAAAAGCAACCCTGATTGGCAAGGAGAGATGAGTAGACATACAGTGCAAAAATCTATGGAGGTTCTCGATTTAGATGTTGTCTCTGCATCATTAGTGCAGGATGCTACATTAGCCAACCAAGTCAATAAGATGACTTTGGTTATTAACAAGCAACAAGCTCAGCCAATGCAACAGGTTCAAATATTTTGTGAATTATGTGGAGAGGGTCACACGAGCGACTTATGCCCAGTTTGTTTTGTGGGTAATGCAAATAAGGGAGAGATAAACCAGTATGGGAACACTGACAATCCTAACTGGAGGAGCCACCCAAACTTCTCTTGGGGTGGAAACCAAGGTGCTCAGAATTAGTACAAGCCACAAGCTCCTCAACAGCAATATAGACCACCTCAAGGCTGTACAACCTACAAACCCGACGAGTCACATTAAGGAGATGCTAAAGGAACTGATGGCTGATTAGTAGGCTCAGGCAGCAGCCCACGATACGGCGATTCAGAATTTGGACAGACAAGTGGGGCAACTTGCCAATGCCCAAAATACTCGACCAGTTGGAGCTCTTCCAAGTAACATTGAGGCTAATCCTAAGACATCTATTAATGTTGCGTTATTGAGGAATGGGAGACAGTTAGAAAAGGTCTCATCAAAAAAAAAGAAAGCAAGTGACCTTTACTTAGAAACTGGCCACCATAGAAGCAGAATCAGAAAAAGCAAAGAAGTCAGAGAAGCCAGTTGAAAAAGGTGGCTAAGCAACCCCCACCATTAGTTGCAAGGCCATCACCCCCATTCCCTCAAAGATTGCAGAAAGTGAAGGATCATGCCGCTTATAAAAAGTTTCTCGATATTTTAAAGCAGGTGTAAATTAATATTCCGCTGGTAGACATCTTGCAAGAAGTACCCAAATATGCCAAATACATTAAGGACATTGTGGAGAATAAGAGGAGGTTGACAAAGTTCGAGATTGTGGCACTCACTAAAGAATGTAGCTCAAGAATTCAAAGCAAGCTACATTAGAAATTGAACGATCCTGATAGTTTCACTATCCAAATCTCGATTGGTAAGCATGCAGTCGGGTGAGCTTTGTGTGATCTTGGGGCGAGCATCAATTTGATGCCGCTATCTGTGTTCAGACAGTTAGGGTTGGGTGAGTCGCGCCCAACCACGGTGATTTTACAGTTGGCTGATCGCTCCCCTTCTCATCCTGAAAGAGTGATTGAAGATATGTTAGTTCAAGTGGTTTCTTTCATATTCCCGGTTGATTTCATTATCTTGGACTATGAGCCTAATCAGGAAGTCCCATTTATTTTGGGGCGTTCATTCTTAAGATTGATGTATGCGAAGGAAAGATGACGACGATAATAGGTGATCGGGTGGAGGTATTCAATGTGTATAAAGCACTCAGATTGCAAGCCCACTATGAAGAGCTATCCATGATTTTTATGGTGGAAAGTGATGTGACGTCATTGGTGCCTTATATGAGCCCCATAGATCCTCTTGAACGAGCCTTGATTGGGGATGAAGATGACAGTGAAGATGAGATGATGGAAGAAATTGAGCAAGTACTTAACATGTCTTGCAATTATGTCCATGGGTTTGGGAGATTTGAGGAGTTGCACAGGCCTGTTACTCTAACCCCTCCTAAGCCATCTATTGAAGAAGCTCCAAAGCTAGAGCTTAAGCCCCTTCCAGCGCATCTACACTATGCTTATTTGGGGAACTCTGAGACATTGCCAATGATTATCTCATCCACCTTGACCGATGTGCAGGAAGAAAAATTGCTCAAAGTGCTTCGTGAGCATTAAAAGGCTATTGGGTGGACAATTGCTGACATCAAAAGAATCAGTCCATCATTTTGCATGCATAAAATCTTTCTGGAAGATGGACACCGCGTAGTGTTGAGCAACAAAGGAGATTAAATTTCATTATGAAAGAGGTCGTGAATAAAGACGTAATTAAGTGGCTTGATGTAGGTACCGTCTTCCCTATCTCTGATAGCAACTAGGTAAGTCCAGTGCAATGTGTGCCTAAAAGGAGGGGATGACTGTTGTAGAGAATGAAAAAAATGAGCTAATTCCTACTCGCACGTGACGGGGTGGAGAGTTTGCATTGATTACAGAAAGCTCAACAAAGCAACCCGCAAGGACCACTTTCCACTTTCATTCATTTGACCAAATGTTAGACAGATTGGCGGGGCATGAATATTATTGCTTCCTTGATGGTTATTCGGGGTACAACCAGATTGTCATATGCCTAGAGGATCAGGAGAAGACCACTTTTACTTGTCCTTATAGTACTTTCGCTTTCAAGCGAATCTCGTTTGGCCTTTGTAATGCGCCGGCCACTTTCTAGAGGTGCATGATAGCTATTTTCACTGATATAGTGGAAAAATTTGTAGAAGTCATCATGGATGATGTTTCGGTCTATGGGTCTTCTTATGATGATTGTTTGAAGAATTTGAGCAAGGTGTTGGCCCGTTGTGAAGAAAATAAATCTAGTGCTAAATTGGGAAAAGTGCCATTTTATGGTATAAGAAGGCATCGTGTTGGGCCATAGAGTGTCAAGGAGCGGCATTTAAGTTGATAAGGCGAAGGTGGAGGCTATTGGAAAATTACCTCTACCCATTTCGATGAAGGGTGTCCGGAGTTTATTGGGACACGCGGGGTTCTATAGACGCTTTATTAAGGATTTTTTTAAAATTGCTACTCCTTTGTGCAGGTTGCTTGAAAAGGATGTAACCTTCAATTTTAATGAAGCCTGTCTGAAGGCATTCGAGGAGCTCGAAAAGAAGTTGGTGGCTGCTTCCATTATTGCAACACCGTATTGGTCCTTACTATTTGAACTTACATGCGATGCAAGTGACCATGCTATTGGGGCAGTGCTAGGCCAGAAGAAGGACAAGATGTTTAACTCCATTTACTATGCGAGTAAGACTCTTAATGATGCACGGCAAAATTACACCACCACTGAAAAGGAGTTGTTGGCTGTTGTGCGGGCCTTTGAGAAATTTCGGGCATACCTGATGGGAACAAAAGTCATAGTCCATACCGATCATGTGGCAATCAGATATCTATTTACAAAAAAGAATCCAACGCTAGATTAATGTGCTGGGTTTTGTTGTTGCAAGAATTTGATGTAGAAATACGAGATCGGAAGGGCACAGAAAATCAAGTAGCCGACCTTCTATCAAGGCTGGAAAATAATGAGCACGTAGAGGAAGGTGGACAAATTAAGGAGGCATTTCCTCATGAGCAACTCTTTCCTATCACCCAAGACCCTCCCCCATGGTACGCGGACCATGTGAGTTATCTTGTGAGTGGGGTACTTCCTCCTGAAATTGAATCTGAAGCTAGAAAGAGGTTTCTACATGATGTAAACTTCTACTATTGGGATGGGCCATTCTTCTACAAACAGTGTGTTGATCAGTTGATGAGGAGGTGCATTCCAGAAAAGGAGACGAAATTAGTGTTGTATGATTGCCATGCCTCGCCTTATGGTGACCATCATGGAGGCGATAGGACAGCTGCAAAGGGGTTACAATCTAGGTTCGTTTGGCCAATATTGTTCAAGGATGCCCATCCATTTGTGAAGAAGTGTGACTAGTGTCAAAGAACAGGGACAATCATGAAGAGGCATGAGATGCCTTTGAATAACATCCTGGAGGTAGAGATTTTCGATGTGTGGGGGATAGACTTTATGGGACCGTTCCCATTTTCTAGAGGAACAAATATATCTTGCTAGTAGTTGACTACATGTCAAAATGGGTAGAGCCGATCACATTGCCAACCAATGATGCCAAGGTGAGTAGGTGCTTTTGTGAAGAAGATCATATTCTTGAGGTTCGAGACTCCACGCGCCTTGATTAGTGATGAAGGGACATATTTTTGTAATCGGTTATTGAACAACCTTCTAACTAAATATGGGGTCCGCCACAGAGTTGCCACGGCATATCATCCGCAAACAAGTGGACAAGATGAGGTGTCCAACAGAGAAATAAAGCAAATATTTGAGAAGACAGTGAGTGTGAATAGGAAGGATTGGCTGCAAAGTTAGATGATGCCTTGTGGGCATATAAAACTGCATACGAAACACCAATTGGGGCGTCGCTGTATAAGCCTGTTTATGGGAAGGCATCATATTTGCCTGTTGAACTTGAACACAAGGCGTAGTGGGCAATTAAAAGGTTGATATGGACTTTGAAGCCACAAGCAAGAAGAGGCTCTTGCAATTGACTGAGTTAGATGAGTTCAGGATGCACACTTATGAAAATGCCAAGCTCTACAAGGAGAAAACAAAAAGATGGCATGACAAGTGTATTAAGCCACGTCACTTCGAACTTGGCCAAAAGGTACTATTGTTGAATTCTAGGCTCAAGTTATTTCTTGGGAAGTTAAAATCGAGGTGGTCAGGTCCATTTGAGGTGGTGAGAGTTACTCTTTATGATGCAATTGAGTTGCGCGCTTTAAATGGTGAAAGAAAATTTTTGGTGAATGGGCAAAGAGTCAAGCACTATTGGGGAGGAATCATTGATCGTGAGAAGACCAAAGTAATACTCGCTGATGAGTGAGTGAGGCCCTACATCGTGCGGCATATATATATATATATGTGTGTGTGTGTGTGTGTGTGTGTGTGTGTGTTTCTTTTTTGTTTGTTTGTTTTGTTGTATTGTATTAATACCCATATCTATAAAACCCGACCCATATACCCATCTACCCTCACATTATAACCCATACCCAATCACCCAACCCATCTCTACTAAAACAAAAACAAATTTCACATAACTCTAACCCTCCCCTCACCCGTAACTCTCTCTCGCTCTCAAGCTCTCTACCGCGAAACCCTCTCTCTCTTTCTCTCAAGTTTTCAACTTGTTCTCTTGCTCTCATCCTAAATCCTCCAGGTATGTTTCCCTTCGTCTCTTTTTTTTTTCTTTTATTTGGTAGATAATAATAAACATCCCCCCTCCCAAACGCCTAACCCCCAAAGTCTCCCATAAGTTGCTTCTTAGAACTTGTTCTATGGCGGGTGGCCTGAATGTGGAACGAACTTGGTTGTGACAACTTGGTTGTTATATTATATACGGAGTAGTAAGCTAGAATTCTTACTTCGTTGAAATTTGGGAGGGCCACCATGTTCCACCATTGTTGAACTAAGTTGCACACACTTCATACTCACAATGTGTTTGATAAAATGTTTGAGTGAGTACTTTGTGCACTTGTGAAGTCTGAGTAACCGAGTGTAGTTGTATGTGATATCAGGCTAAGTGTGGGGAGTTTGGGGGTGGTTTTATATAATTCGGAGCTTGGCTTTAAGGTGCACATGTTGCCCACACCATGTATCTTGTGGTATGTATGTTGTAACACTTTGTTAGAAGTAGCTAGTGTAGTGTCTAAGTGGTAGAGATTACGAACCATGCGCTACTTGCTTGAATTAAGGCTAAATCACTTTGCCATGATCGACCACTTGATTTGTGTGGCATAGTTAGTGGATTATAATTGTGCGGCATGGGGAAGTCTTGAGTACCCATTACCTTGTCGTGCAACACTTCTGCATTTGAAACCACAATTGTGAGTATATTACATTGAGCCTTCGATTTTAAGTGTGGGTCATCTTTGACTCTCACGATAACCTTAGACGGATTTCTTGACTCATTCTCACAATCATGATTATTTGTGTTGTAGGTTTCTATGGCAACGGGTGGTACGTCTCCGAGATGGGTATTAATGTGAAAACTTTAGAAAAGAACTTCCCGGACGTTGATAAGTGGGGATTTCACCGCTTATTAACACCTTTAAGCTTTTGTTTTAGTCGAAATTATTGAATTATGTTCCCAAAACTAATGAATTTGCTAATTGCAGGAATGCTTCAAGTTTGGTCTCCCAAGATGAAATCCGACTCAAAAAAGAGTGTTCCGAAGGACAAAGAAATCAAGGGCGCAGAAGCACAAATGTGCGGTCCGCAGAAGGAATTAAGCAGCCCTAGAATTCCATCTGCGGCAGCAAACCAAGAAAAAAAATCTAACAGAACTTTCAGTAATGTGCGGACCGCACATGAATTGTGCGGCCATAGAACTAGGCTAAGAGTGAAAGATCAGAGAGTATGCAAAAAGACCAAGCTTAGGAGCCTTTGTGAATTGCGGGACTGCACAAGAATTATGCTGCTGCAGAAGATTGCCTCATGGCTGCAGTCCAGAAATGTGCCGCCGTAGAAGATTGCCTCATGGCCGTAGTTCATAAATGTGCAGCCAGAACTCCACTTCCTGCTAGCTAAAGAAATCTGACCTCACATGGAATTGTGCGGCTGCAGAACCTCCCGATGGGCATTTTTGTCTGCGATTTTTGGCCCTGTATAAATAGATAAGTTTCACAAAAATAGGTCATTTTTGAACATCTGAAGCTGTTGTTGCCGTTTTTCTTTGCCATATTATGAAGTTCTATATTATTTTGGTGTTTTAACATTAGACATCATAATTTTAATCTTCCATTATGGGTTTAATTAGCTTTTCTTCTTTATTTCTACAATTTTCATTATGAGTAGCTAGACTTTTACTAGGATTGTGACCCAACTCTAGTGCGGAAACCTTATGCGTATCTAATTTAGTATTTGTTTATGATTGGGTGTTGATTATTTAGCTTAGTCGATGCTTCAATTTTAGAATTAATGGTTAAAAATATTAATTCATGCCTATTTGACTTAGTCTCTACTTGGGAAACAGGGACCTAGTCTAGGCTAACTTAGCTAACAAGGAATTGGGTTAATTGAGAAATTGATTAACCTAATTAAAGAGTTCAAACTAGAGATACTAGTAATAACTCAACTTGAGCTCTTATCAATTGTTTTGGTTGATACCCATTTGGACTTGAGAAAGCCAAATTGGGCAAAACCACTCTCTAACCGAGAGGTATTGAGTGGGTAACGTAGAATTGAGAGCTATAAGACACCCCAATCAACAAAACAAGCATTAAAGTCTTTATCCCATTAGGCAAACACCTAGGTTATGGTCACAACTCTAGGCCTTTAATCCAATTAAAAAAACCTTAAAAACATTTATTTATAATCTATTTTCTTTATCTTGTATTCGTTAGAGTAACAATAGAAATATAAAACAAAATCTTATTGTGGAAGTGCAATCTTAGATAACCCATTTGCTTGCTTCAAATATATACTCTTAACTCCCATCATAACTCCCAGTGGATTCGACTCCGACTCCTAGTTGGGTAATTATAATTACATACAACCGTGTCATATCTCTTATTGAGGTGCGTTGTGGACGTGACCAATTTTTGACGCCGTTGCTGGGGGAGTTAAAATGGTGTTAGCTATATATTTGAGTGTGTTTTTGGAATATCTTCTTTTCCTTTCGTGTTACTAACTTGTTTGAGAAATCGTAGGTACAACCATGGCAAACAATGAGCTCGAAAATTTATCTTTGGGGGATGTGGATGTCGAGGATGATCAAGTTGATGAGGTTCCTCTTGAACCTCAAGCCAATAGAAGAGGCCGAGTGCCTCATGACAATGTCCCCGCTCCATCCCCACCTCCACCACGAGTTGCTCCACACCAGATATTACCCAATGAAGGATATGCAAGTGCAATAGTCCCTCCCCGTATTAGGGCGAGCAACTTTCAAATCACCAATGTGATTCTCATTTTGCTTGAGCAACGGGGTTTCTTCACCGGTGCTCTGACTCAAAATGCGTACATACATTTGAAGGGGTTTGTGGACACTTGTTGTGGGAGTAAACAAAAAAATGTCTCCGAGGATGTATTGAGGCTAAAACTTTTTCCCTTCTCTTTAGGGGGGAAAGCTTTAGATTGGTTGGAACGATTGCCAAACCATTCCATTCACACTTGGGATGGGTTGGCGGAAAAGTTTATTTCTAAGTTCTTCTCTCTGGAGCACATGGCTACACTTCGGGATGAGATTTTGGCATTTAAGCAAGAGCCAAATGAACCACTACATGAGATATGGGAACGCATTAGAACAATGGTTAAGGAATGTCCCAACAATGATATGACGGAGAATATGATTCAACAAACTTTCTATCGTGGGATCAACACAACCAACCAGTGTGTAGTGAATCAACTTGCCGGTGGAAATTTCATGACTACGCCTTATGCGGAAGCATTTGAGATGGTGGAAATGTCATTGGCTTGGCAATCCCGGGCCAATGTTCCATAAGGTGACCCAAACATGATTCACCTTCACAAAGAATAGCAAGACCATGGGCAAGCCATTGCCGAGTTGACAACCACCAAGACGCAACTAGCAAAAGCCCAACTAAATCAATTGAAAAATCTCAAGCAAGTCAATGCCATGGAGGGAGTGAGCATGATGGTGAACAAGAGGAGGAATAAAGGTCCACAAGTGCAAAATTGAGTAGAGAATTATGTGCAAGAAGATAGTGATTTTGATCAAGATGATTCTTATAATGAACAAGAAGAGTAGGTGCAAAATGTGAACAACTTTTAAGGGCAAAGAAACAACTTCCAAGGCCCAAACCAACAACAATGATGACTTCAAAACAATCAAAGAAATTGGAATTCTAACAGCCAAAAAAATTGGAGTGGTGGCAACAATCAACGGAATTGGCATGCAACAACAATCAAGGAAACTGGAGTGGCAATAATCAAGAAATTGGGAGGTTAACAATCAAGGGGATAGAACAATAATAAAGGAAACCGGAGGGCGGGTTTTCAAAGGCCCCCGATGTATCAACAACTAATCAACCCGCCTCTTTCTCCTTCCCATCCAAGTTCTTCAAACAATGAGATGGGGCATATTGAAAACATGTTCAAGCAATTGATGAAAAAAAATGCCGATTCGGATGCCCAACTTGCCTCTCACACCACATCAATCCGCAACTTAGAAGTTCAAATAAGGCAAATCTCTCAAGCTCTAAATTTTCGTCCTAAGCGGGCACTATCAAGTGACACAGTAGTAAACCCAAAGGGTGGAAACAACACGGGGCATGTCGTGGCGTTACAATAAGAAGTGGAAGAGGTGGAAATGCACCAACCTCAAGTCAAAGGCAACTACTGGATGATGAGCAAGTGGTACAAGAAGAAGAGGTCCCGAAAAATATAGTGCAATCAAATGATGAAGTTTGGATTGATATTGATGATTGTGTGGAAGAGACTCAAGAGGAGATGAAACCCGTCTAGGGATCACATACTGACATAACGGAGCCGATAATGCAAAAGGCTAAGGTATCATTGCCTAAGCCTCCACCTCCATAACCTCAAAGACTTGTCAAGCAAAATGGCGAGAATTAATTCAAGAAGTTCATTCAAATGATGAAGAGTCTCTCAACCAATGTGCCATTAGTTGAAGCTTTGGAACAAATTCTCGGCTATACAAAGTTTATGAAGGATCTCGTGACAAAGAAGCGGTCAATGAATTTTGAAATCATCAAAATCACTCATCAAGTGAGTGCAATTGTGCATTCAATGGCTCCTAAGTTGGAGGATCCTGGTGCTTTCATGATTCCTTGTACAATTGGAAGTGCCGAGTTTGCAAAAGCTCTTTATGATCTTGGGGAAAGTATCAATTTGATGCCCTATTCGGTCTTCAATACCTTGGGAATTGGGCCCAGGAGTCAACTTTCCCGTATGAGCATTCGGTACATGTATCAGTCCGTGGAAGAGTAAAAGGGTGACCACTACTGAAGATCCCAAAGACCCACCTCTATGAGATTGCAAATGGACGATCGTATTATGAAGAGACTTTTGGGAGTGATTGAAGATGTCTTGGTTCGTGTTTATAAATTTATTTTTCCAGCGGATTTTGTCATTCTAGATTGTGAAGTTGATTATGAGGTGCCAATTATTCTTGAGAGACCTTTCCTTGCTACGGGGAAGGCTCTTTGTGATGTTGAAGCCGGAGAACTTACATTCTGGGTTGGTGATGAAAAAGTGGTCTTCCATGTATGTAAGTCCATGCGACAACCAAATAGCAATGAGGTGTGCTCTTTTGTGGACTTGGTGACCGATATATTGTTGATGAATCAAGTGCTATGATCAATGTTGGTGATCTGTTGGAGTCGCCTTGCTCAACTTTGATGATGACGAGATGGATGCTTCATGGAATGTCTAAACTCTTTGCAAGGAATGGGGTCGTACAACTATGCACCCCAAAAATTGTCCTTGGATCTTGAAAATAGGACAACTCCTCCTACAAAGCCTTCTATTAAAGAGCCTCCTACCTTGGAGTTAAAGCCATTGCCTCATATCTTCGGTATGAATTTCTTGGTCCTTGTTCCACTTTACCGGTTATTCTTTCCTCTTGTTTTACTAATGTACAGGCACTTTGGCGGTGCTACAAAAGAAGAAGAAGGCTATTAGGTGGACTTTGGAGGATATTCGAGCGAAAATCCCCGCATTTTACACGCATAAGATCAACTTGGAGGAAGGCACCAAACCATCTATTGAATATCAAAGGATACTCAAAGAGGCTATGCAAGAAGTAGTCAAGAAGGAGATTATAAAGTGGTTGGATGCCGGGGTTGTCTACCCCATATCCGATAGTTCGTGGACTTCTCCAATTCAATGTGTCCAAAGAAGGGGGTCATGACGATCAATGACAAGAATGAGTTGATTCCAACAAGAACCGTGACCGGTTGGAGGGTGTTTATGGACTATCGCAAGCTCACAAAATCACAAGGAAGAATCATTTTCCACTTCCTTTCTTAGATCAAATGCTTGATAGATTGGCCGGCCGTGCTTTCTATTGCTTTCTTGATGGATGTTCGGGCTACAACCAAATTCTTATTGCTCCAAAGGATCAAAAGAAAACAGCCTTTACATGTCCCTATGGTGCTTTTGCCTTCAAGCGGATGTCATTTGGTTTGTGCAATGCACCAGCGACTTTTCAAAGGTGTATGATGGCTATTTTCATAGACATGGTGGAGGACTACCTTGAAGTTTTCATGGATGGCTTCTCGGTGGTTGGAGATTCTTTTGATGATTTTCTTGCAAATCTGGATTAAATGTTGGCTAGATGTAAAGAAACAAATTTAGTGCTTAATTGGGAGAAATGCCATTTCATGGTCAAGGAAGGAATTCTCCTTAGCCACAAAATCTCAAAGAATGGAATTGAAGTTGACAAGGCAAAGATTGAGGTGATTTATAAACTTCCATCTCCAACTTCGGTAAAGGGTGTGTAGAGTTTCTTAGGCCACGCGGGTTTCTACCGGCACTTCATCAAAGATTTCTCTAAGGTGGGGAATCCGTTGGCAAGCTTCTTGATAAGGACGCTAAGTTCAACTTCAATGATGATTGCATGAGAGCTTTTGAATTGTTGAAGTTCAAGTTGACAACCACTTCCATCATCACCGCTCCAAATTGGAGTGTCCCATTTGAACTCATGTGTGATGCAAGTGACGTAACGGTTGGGGCTGTTTTGGGACAACACATCAACAAGATTTTTCATCCGTTCTACTATGCTAGTAAGACCATAAATAGTGCCCAAGTCAACTACACTGTTACAGAGAAAGAGCTTCTGGCCATTGTGTTTGCAATAGAGAAGTTATGCTCGTACTTGATGGGTACAAAGGTCATTGTCTACGCAGATCATGCGGCACTTCATTATCTTATGAGCAAGAAGGACTCCAAAGCTCGGCTAATTAGATGGGTGCTTTTGTTGCAAGATTTTGATATTGACATCCAAGATAAAAAAGGGAGTGAAAACCATGTGGCGAACCACTCGTTTAGTTTGGAGGAGGAGGAGAGGCTGCATGATGGCCTTGAAATCAATAACTCCTTGCTCGATGAGCAACTCTTGGCTATTTCAATGAAAGAAGTGCCATGACTCGCGGATCTAGCAATTTTCCTTGTGTGTGAAAATCATCCCGGATGAGTTCTTTTCAAACCAAAGGAAGAAGCTCAAACGGGATTGTCAAGATTATTATTGGGATGAACCATACCTCTTCCGGATTTGTACGGATGGGGTGATTAGAGGATGTGTACTGAAAGAAGAGCAAGGTGAAATTCTTGGGGCTTGTCATTCTTTGCCATGTGGTGGTCATCATGGTGGAGCAAGAACGGCTGCCAAAGTACTAAGTTGCGATTTCTATTGGCCCACTCTTTACAAGGATGCTAGTGAGCTAGTGAAAAGATGTGATGAATGTCAACGGGTCGGTGGAATCTCAAAGAAAAATGAAATGCCTCTCACTACCATTTTGGAGATTGATATTTTTGAACTCTGGCGTATTGACTTCATGGGTCCTTTTGTGAGTTCTTGTGAAAACACCTACATCTTGGTCATGGTAGATTATGCGTCCAAATGGATTGAGGCCGTTGCTCTACCCAACAATTAGGCGAGAAGTGTGGTGCCGTTCTTGAAGAAGAATATTTTCACAAGGTTTGGTACTCCACGGGCAATTATAAGCAATAGAGGGTCACATTTTTGCAACAAGACTTTCGACACTTTACTTAGCAAGTATGATGTTACTCATAAAGTCACGACCCCCTGTCATCCACAAGCTAGTGGTCAAGTGGAAGTTTTCAACCAGGAGATAAAGAGTATTTTGTCCAAAACGGTGAATGCTAATTGGATGGATTGGGCCAAGAAGCTTGGAGATGCACTATGGGCTTATCGGACGGCTTACAAAATATCTATCGGAATGTCACCATACCGGTTGGTGTTCGGGAAAGCTAGTCACCTTCGGGTGGAACTTGAGCACAAGGCCATGTGCGCTCTAAAGAAGTTGAATCTTGATTGGGATATAGCATCTAACTTAAGGGTTGCACATTTGAATGAATTGGATGAGTTCCATGCTTATGCAAGTTCGTCCTTGTACAAAGAAAAGATGAAATATCTACATGACAAATACATTTGGAACAAAGAGTTCAAGGTGGGCGATCTTGTATTGTTTTTTAACTCAAGATTGAGGATGTTTCCGGGGAAGCTAAAGTCTAAATGGAGTGATCCTTTTGAAATTATGGGTATGACACCTTTTGGTGCATTGGACTTGAAGAACAAAAATAATGAAGTATTCTGAGTAAATGGCTACCGGGTGAAGCACTACTTGGGAAAAGTTGGAGATAGCCACGTCGTGGCGGTCATTCATTTCAACTAATGGTATTCTGCGTCATGCCACGACGTTAAATCAGCCGCTTCTTGGGAGGCAGCCCATATTTCTTTTCTTTTTCCTTTAGTAGTTAGGTGTTATTTTTGTTATAACTTAATTTGAAGTGTGCTACAGGGCTGAGTGTGACTTACAGGAACTATGGACAAAAATGTGGCAAACTGTTGAAAGAAGTGCGGACCGCAGTTGATTTGTGTGAATCGCACAATTTGTAATGTTAATGCGGCCGCACAATTATCTTGCGGACCGCACAAATGAGAAATGGAAAATACAAACTCTCTGAAGTTTGAGCCTGTTAGAGAAGAGGTCGATGTGCGACCGCAAGGGACATTTGAGACGCACACAGAATTGTGCGGACCGCAGATGAAATGCTGAAGATAATGCCTCAAGTAACAGAGTGCGGACCGCACACGAAAATGTGCGGCCGCACTCGACCTACTTACCCTTTTATAGACCATAAGTATAAATAGAAGGCCAGGGGCAAGGGTTACGGTTTTCACTCTCTGAGCACAAAAATAGCACTCTCTTAAAATTTCTTGGTGAATTTATCTGTCCACACGCACAACATCTTTGTTCAGTCACTCATCACACTCATTCATCTTGTATGCTTCAATTTCTTGTTAATCTTTTTCTTTTTAATTTGTAGCTTTTTTGTCATTTTTAGGCCATTTGTCAAAAGAATTCAAATGTGCATTCATGTGGGGGAAAATCTATAATTGGTTAACTAATACATGCTCTATGGGACTGGGTCAACATATTTTCATACCTCTATGCTATTGCCATGTCAAAATTTGCACAAAATTGCAAAACCTAGATAGAAAAAACTGGATTGTTCGTAGTTTTTGAATTATATGGCCGCACCTGAAATTGTGCGGTCCGCAGATTATTATTTTAGGGCAACATAGTGAAAGAAGGGATCTGTGGCCTCAAGATAAAACGTGTGGACCGCAGATTTCCCATCGCAACCGCAATACTGCCCTTTTACTGTCATCGGAGAGTATACACTTTTTGATTTAAATGTGAGGCCGCAGGTCTAATTGTACGGACCGCAGAAAATAGGTTGTGGCCGCACATCAGCCAATTCTCTATCTTCAGAGAGTTGAAAATTTTTGGGATCCATAGGTGCAGCTGCAAGTGAAATTGTGCTGACCTCCCTTCACTTTTACAGTCGCAAGACAAAATTGTGCGGTCCGCAGATATTGTTTCTTACAAGCATGGTTTGACTGTGTACCCTCATTGTGTCTTCTAGGTCTGGTTGAACATTGATTGCAACTAACAATAGCCTTTGCTTGATACATACAATGGTTCGATCTAGGGGATGAGGCGACACATCTAAAGGGAGGGGAGAACCTTCTCGGGATCGAGGTAAGAGTGGCCTACCCCTTGGCCAACAAAAGACAATATAAAAAAGCTACAGCCGGCAAAAGGAGAAGTGCATATCTGAGATAAGCTCATATGTCCCGTCTAAGGAAGTATCAGAGGGCAACTCAGCCTCTGTTCAGGAGCAGCCGGTCGTACAGTCGAGGCCACCAGGAAGATATCAGCTCAAGGATGATCCATCCTCATCTCATAGCACTTACGAGGACTCAGAGAGTGCTAGTTAGGCTTCTGAGCCATCGGCTACACCTGTCCCTGAGGCACAGGATACACCAGTTCAGGATATCCCTGATGATGGCAGAGGGGGAGATGCTACAGTTGCCGGCCTTAAAAGGTCGAAGACGAAAGAGATTTGGGTGGACCGATTTGTCAGCTTGGTTTCCTTCACCAGCTTTCGTACATGGTGGCTAGTGAGGTCGCTAACTCTCGAGCGAACAATTTCTATTGAAAGATTTGGAGAGGTACAACCCAATAGTGTTGAGACAGTTTAGGGAACGCAAGGGGTGGATGTGGTTCACTCAGAGTGTAGTGGACGCCAAAGAGCACTTGGTCTGTGAATTCAATGCAAATATTGCTAAAGGAATATTTGGAGAAGTATGCATTTGGAGACGTAGCCCGACCTTGGTTAGCGAAGATTCTAGCAGCAGCAGGGCCACCACCTCCATGGATTGCTGCTGGGGTTCCTATCCACCGGAGCACTCTGAGTTTTGAGGCGAAAGGGTGGCAAACCTTTGTCTGCAGCAGATTGTACTCGAGCCAAAATGAGACTTACCTTCTGATTCCTCGGGCAGTTCTGGTTGCTTCTATTATGGTTGGGTACCCTATCAATGTGGGGGCCGTGATGTCGACCAACATCTCAGTGATTTCTCGGCAAGATGACTCGTCCTTCCTGTACCCCAACACTATTACAGAATATCTCACAGATGCAAGGGTAGAGCCAAGGGATTAAGACACAAAGGTAAGCCTGAAGAAGCCTTTACTTGGTATTCACTGATGGATACGAACAATACATAGAAGAAAGTTCAACCTCCTATCACTGCGGGCCAGTCTGATGAGCGAGCTACGGTAGCTGCTGAGGCAGTTGATGTTCTATCCACTTCAGTCGAGCCTTCCTCCAGTGCCGCAGCTATGCCCGCCATCATCCACAGCCCCTACTGCAGTTCCTGCCATAGCTCCCACCTCGGCTTTGAAGCCGGTGCCCATTCCTACCGCCCTACTTTCTGCGCTGCGAGTCTCCCAGACATTGGCGAGCCTCAACAACTGGATGTAGATAGTCATTGCAAAGCTATCTGACTTATCCAGTACTGTTGCAGCACAGTCTTTTGTTCAGGCACCTCAGCTTCCCCCGACAGTTGAAGAGACATTGAAGAAGCTCCTAGAGAACCAGAACACTATTATGGCTACCTTGGTATAGCATGGGTCAGTGGTCGACGAGTTGGGAAAGGAAGTAAAGAAGATGCGAAAATCCCAAGCCAGCGAGAAGTCAGTGGATAAGCTCCGGAAAGAGGTACATAGAATGTTTACAGCTGGAGATCTTCCATTTGACATGTTACTTGACCCACATCAGCCAGCACCATATCCTGCAACACCACCTGTACTGGTAGCACCAGCTGGCCAGTCTGACGTAAGGGTGTGGCCCGTCCCGAGCTTGGGCCTAATGGCCTGGCGGGCATGGGCCTCTGGCGGGCCTGGGCCTGGCGGGCACGGGCCTGGCGGTCCTGGGCTAGGGGACCGGCCCGCTACGGGCCTAAGCCCACACGGTCCTTGGCAATGGGCCGGGCCCCGCGGGCCCAACGGGCCTAATGGGCCGATTTTTTTTTTTTAAATCAACGGGATTTTTTTGTAAACTATATATGCATATAATAATATATTGCAATTAGACATATATAAATATAACACTAGTATATTAGTCTTCTATATATATGTTGTATATATTATACATATAAACTATACATATATGTATTAGACATATATATATATTGCTTTATATAAGTGTTGTATATAATGTATACATATACATATATATATATACACACATATATATATTGTATATATATTTTATATATATTGTATGTATATATATATATATATATGTGTATATATATATATATATATATATATATATAAACTATTAACCATTGTAAACTATATATGAATATTTTACAATTAGACATATATAAATATAACACTAGTATATTAGTCTTGTATATAT
>MCJB01048206.1:31743-49361 GCA_002018475.1 Nicotiana obtusifolia | reverse complement strand
CGAACTTTGCATATTCGCCTCTTCCCCGGACCTTATTTCCTGTTCAACGCCGATCCGGGAAGAAGCGCCGGTTCCTCTCGCAGCAGGATCGGGGACCTTTCGAGAACCCCTACGATGCCTGAGCCCCTCTCCCTCGTCGGAATCTTCGCTCACTTTGACGGTAACGGTGGTAGCTGGGACTTTCCGGGCAGCCATTTTCCTCCTCTTCTTGGGCCCGACCTGCTCGGAGGACTCCCCCTTTTTCTTTCCCTTTTCTTTCACTGGTATAGGGGGTGGGCGTACAACTGCCTCAGTAACAGCCGCCGATCTCAGCTCGGCATCTCTCGACAGGCCTGCAAAATGAGCTTGGTTAGCTATCAGGTATCAGCTTCAATCAACTAAATAAAATCAAGCATGTACAGATCGCACCGTGGTTCTTGGCTTCCCACAAGCCTTTGGATATTTCCCTCCAAGCTCGTTCGGAATATGGTCTCTGGGCCACAATCTTTCTGACCCAATCTTTCAAATCGTCGATCATGGCCGGTGATTGTCGAACAGCTGTGCATAGTCACGAGTCAATGACATATCAACGATCGAAGGCGAAAACTCATACAGGGAGATACAGAAATACTTACGCGACATATTCCATCTCTCCGGAAACGGCATGCTTTCAGCAGGAATCAAATCGGAGGTCTTTACCCGAACAAATCGACTCATCCAACCCCTATCCCTATCTTATCTATACTTGAAAAGGGGGCCTTAGTGGCCCGATGAACTAATTTAATTAGCCCCCCTCGAAACATCCGGGGACTGTACAACCTAAGCAAATGATCGAGGCTAAAAGGATGGCCTCCCTCGATCTTATCTATGAAAAAGCGGAAAAGATAAATAATACGCCAGATGGAAGGATGAATTTGAGCAAGAGTAACTTGGTACCTTTTGCAGAAGTCTACAACTATGGGATCTAAAGGCCCAAACGTGAAAGGATATGTATAAACGCTGATATATCCCTCTACATGTGTGGTTATGGATTCCTCAGGGGATGGTGAGATTACTTCTTTATCTTTCCAATAGCAGTCGTCCTTAACCCGGTCCAGGTGTTGTGGAGTGATAGTACTAACATAATCGGAAACTGGCTCACCTCGACCGGGCACGGAAGATGATTTCTCAACTTTGAAATCTACGCCTATATAACATCCGGTTGGAACAAAGGCATTCAATGGAGGTTCTGTGGAAGATCCTTCTATGTCAAGGGGTTCGGCCCTGTCAACAGATCGAGCGGGGGACGGCTGGCGTTGTGGTACGGACTTGGAAGTTTTCGCCATAATTACGAAGAGAAGTATAATGTTTTCAGAGAAAATTCTTGAAGTGATGAAGATGAACAGCGAAAAAGCAATAAATGGATCAACAACGGAAAATAAAGAGACGAAACAAGCCCAAAGGGTAGTATTTAAACTATTTCAGAGAACTGCGGCACAGAGTACAACGCGAATGACGGTTGAGATACGAGTGGCGATTGAGACGTGAAGCATTAAATGCGATGTAAGAGAATAGACCACTGCAAAAAACAGGTGATGATTACCTGTACTAGTGCATCATTGCTAGGCCGTCACACAGGGAGGCTCTAGAACAGGAGACGTCGATAAAAAGGGTTTCTGAAACCCGGTATAAGACATTATCGATCGTTTGATTGATAACCATAAGTCAAGGGAAATTTCATGTCGTTTATTGTCTTAACTCTCCAATAAACGAGGGGACTATCTGTATTGGGTTAAACAGTCGTAAAGCCGGGTCGGAGACTACCGAAGTCAAAGTGCTTGGGCTGAAATTACGAAGTCAAACATGAGGATCGAAATCGGTTCAGAAAATATCACACGATCGAGGATCGTTCCTTATCCCTTACGCCTTGCCTCCGGGCAGATCTTCATCTATATCTCTTTATGATGCTCGTACTGCTATTTTAGGAGTATTAAGTGTATTAAATCTCATAATAAATGAGGCCTTCTTTGTAATCCGTTGATAGCTTTTATTGTAACCTTTGCACTCACCCATGTAACCTTTGCACTTACCCATGTGAATTAAATATAGAGACTTCTAGGCTTCCCCAGGCGGGAAGATTGGTTTATAAGGGTGGAAGACACTCCCTTTTTGGGACACTTTTTGGCTAGACGAGAAAATATACATGTTCTTCATCATCTTTTCTATTATCTTCTTTTTATAACTTCTTATTGAGTGCCAGTTTGATTACTCTATTTTTATCTCAATTCTAAGTCCATGAATTTCGCCTTTATTTGATAGCGAAAGAATTTACAGATCCTTAAACCCGCTATAAATTCAATTGTTATCCAATATTAAGGGTAAACAATGGACAACCATTGAAGCTTGTTTTAAGCTTGAATTCAAAAATATAGATTTTCGAAATTGAAATTTATTTTGAGTGGGTATTGCTGGAATAGATTGAGTACATCTTAAGGAGTGTGGATCTCAAATTTTGGACGGTTTGGTATAGATTTTAGGTGGTTGAATAATAAATTGAGTGAAATTCGAAGTACACAAGATGAACATGGAAGAAAATGATATGTGTATCTCACAGTGTATCTCCACGTATCTTTTGTGTATCTAATATGTATCTCTTGCGTATCTCATGTATATCAATGTATACATGTAGTGAGATACATGTTTGGTTCATACATCGTAGAGAAAATTTTAAACTCGATTTCAACTACATATTTTGACTCAAAACTAGTCAAAATCACCTCCAATCTTCCTTTAATTTTGTATATAGACTCATCTATATGTTTTCAGTGAGCTTCAACCATGCCTATTGAAAAATGTCACTTTTTGCTTAGGTTTTTAGAATCTTGTATATTTTTTTCTTTGTATTTCATCTTTGCTATCTTATCCATGAAATTTCCTTTCTGTCTAATGTTGCTGATCATGCTTAAAAATATGGAAGGAGATCTTTGCGTGTAATTCTTGGAGAGAAAGAATCCTTATTTATCTATGTTTTTAATTTTTGTATGCCGCTGGCTAGTTTTACTAAGTATATAATTAATGGCTAGAGGTTGATAAGTTTGGACTTATTTTGAATATTTCCGTCAGATCTCCTAAAATTTAATGACAATGCATAAAGTTAACCCAGATCTACCGTAGCTTCCATATTATAAATTACTTGAGACATCACATTAATTAATCCATGCTCACTCGATAGTGTAGCAATATATATATATTTAGCAGCCTTAAAGTTATTCATGTATCCTGGAAATTAAATTGCCAAGTTTGTACTAAAATAGACGAACTTCGTCAATAACTCGAATTCCTCAAAACAAATAAAAAAAAGTACTAAATAACTAGAGCTCATTGAAATATCTAACTACTACAATAACAAGCTAAACTCTCAAACTAAGCAAAGAAGTGGATTAACATTGCAATTCGTACCTAATACATGTTGAGACCCTTTAAGCACGAAAAAGTCCATCACGTAGGTTGTGCACTTATTCTGAGTGCCCCTGAGTCTTGTAAAAAATTATTGCTGCATAAAATCAAGAGAATTAGCATAGCAGGGAGAAAGGAATCAAGCTCCTCATCTTTCTATCTATGCATAATCACAACAAACAGAATAATGCAAACAGTATACCAAGTAAATCGTCTCATTGTGTTTGTTATTGTTGTTTCATGAGTTACGAAAATACACCGATAAAAATTTAATGAATAAATTCTAGATACTCTTCCTTGTATTTAGGTTTATCAGATTTAGAATATGCGATTTGCACGTGTATCGATATCGTTGAATAAATAATATTTAAAAATAACATTAATATTATTGAACTATGTGTTTGACTTATAAAATAAATATTTAAAAATAGTATAAGTTATGAACGTTGATGTCATTTAGTTAGCTCAATAAAGAAAGAAATCCCGCCCAAAATAAATGCTCATAACACATTATTTTGATTTATGAGGACTTATATGGAAGTATCTTATGAATATTGTTGTTTTTTGTGTGACCTAATACCGAAACAAAACAAAGACCATAAAATATTTTTATCAACAAATAAATTGTATTGTCACGATCCCAAATCCCAAATGCCGTGATGGCGCTTATCATGATACTGGGCAAGCCGACAACTTACACATAACAACATCTTGAAATTTAAAATATAGGGAAGTAAGATTAAGTAAGTAAAATTCTCATAAAAACTAAATGAAAACGTCACAGCTCAATACATAATTTCTCAAAACCCGGACGTCACTGAGCACATGAGCATCTATAGAAATATATAGTCTGATACACTGTCTAAGAAAGTAGAACTGAATAAGTAAAACTGAGGGATAGAGAAGGAGAGTCAAGGTCTGCAGACAACAAGACAGCTACTTCGATAATCTCATAACGGCTGAAAACTCCGAGATCAACAACCGCCGTGCCCCGAAACACCCGGATCTGCACACGAAGTGCAGGGTGTAGCGTGAGTGCAACCTACTCAATAAGTAACAAGTCTAACCTTTGGACTAAAAGCAGTGACGAGTCCGAACAACACGGTCCAAATACATAATTAAGTATTACGGAAATTTATAGAACATATCAGAGAAACTCATAGTTTGCAAGTACCAGTACAGGAATGTAGACATGCTTCTAGCTTTAATAATTAACTCATAGCAGATAAAATATGTCAAGTCTGAATGATATGAAGAATATAAAATCTCTATATCTATATGCCAATACGCATATGGTATGTGATGCATCACCATGAAAGCCTCTCGTACTCACACTATCAGAGTACTCAACCTGACTGTCCTAGTTCTCACTCATCACACTCAATCACTCAGAACTGTATGTGGCAGATCCAGCACTAGACAGATCCAGCCCGAATCAAATATCGTGAATCAATAGCAGCTGTACTCACTGTGGATGTGCAGACACTGGAGGGGCAGATCCAGCTTAAGCGATATAATAAGCCAAATCCTGACCTGAATCAATAAAGCCTGCTGCGGCGTGCAGCCCGATTCCATAAATATCACTCACAAACAGGCCCTCAGGCTCACTCAGTTATCAACCTCTCCAGTCTCTCGGGCTCATAACACTCATACTAAGCAGCCCAAGTCAATGATACAAGATGTGACAATATACGATAACAGAGACTAAGATATGATATACAATGATGAATGCGACTGAGTACATAACTGCAATTAAGCAAATAACTCAACAACAAAGAACGACCATTGTGGGTCCCAATAGTACCAACACGTAGCCTAAACATGATTTCTAGCATAAATCACAACTCAAGTGCTCTAACGCATAGAGTACAACAATAATATTCAGATAAGATAGCTATACAGTTCCATGGAATGACTAAATCACAATTTCTACAGTGCGCGCCCATACGCTCATAACCTAGCATGCACGTCACCTCAACACCAATCACATAGTACGTAATTACAGGGATTTATGCCCTCAGAACCAAGTCTAGAAGTGTTACTTACCTCAAACCGTGCAAATCTCTTCTCCAACAAACCCTTGCCTTACGAATCGAGCTCCAAATTCCTCGAATCTAGCCACAAACAATTCGATACAATCAACTCAAGCTACAAGAATCAATTCCATATGAGAATGCTAAATTCTATATCAAAAGTCAAAAAGTCAACTCTCGGACCCACGTCTCAAAATCTGATAAAAGTTACAAAATCCGGGAGACCATTCAACCACGAGTCCAATAATACCAAATTTACCAAATTCCAACACCAAATCGTCACTCAAACCCCCAAATTTAACTCTCCAAATCCCTAACCTCAAACTCTCAAAAGTCCACTTCAAAATCACACAAACTAGTTGGGAAATTCAATAGGGAAACAATATTATTGAATAAAAATGACCACAAGTGACATACCTCAAGAAACCCCTCAGAATACCTCTCAAAACTCGCCTTCGCCCGAGCTTGAAATGTCCAACATGATAAAAATTACGAAACCCTCGAGTTTTAAACTCTTCCCAGGCATTTCTGCACCTGCGGAGCCTGGGCTCGCACCTGCGCATCCGCTTTTGCAGAGAAATCCACGCTTCTGCGAAACTCGCTTAACAGGCGACGTCTCGCACCCGAAGTCCTAGCCTTGCACATGCAGGACCGCATCTGCGAACCTCCCTTCGCTTCTATGACTCCCCACCTGCCTGCCCAAATCCGCGTCTACGGTTTACCTCGTGCAGATGCGCATCCGCATTTGCGAAACCTCTTCCGTGCCTGTGACCCCTAGAGCCCTTCCTCCTCTTCGTAGATGCGCAAACTTAGCCGCTTTTTCGGCTTCGCACCTGCGGCCAATCACACCGCAAGTGGGATGACACCAGACCTGAACCACCAGCATAACACTTAAGCTGATTTTTTATCTGTTAATCATCCGAAACCAACCCGAGGCCCCCGAGACCTCAGCCAAACATACCAACAAGTCTTAAAATAAGATAAAAACTTATTTGAGGCCTCAAATCACATCAAAAAACATCAAAAACACAAATCGCACCTCAATTCAAGCCTAAAAAAACTAAGACATTTCAACTTCTACACTCGTTGCCGAAACCTATCAAATCACGTCCGATTGACCTCAAATTTTGCACACCAGTCATAAATGACACAAAGGACCTATTCCAACTCCCAAAACCAAAATCCGAGCTAACCACAAAGTCAACTCTCAGTCAAACTTCTCAATTTCAAAAACTTCTAATTTTTTTAACTTTTGCCATTTCAAGCCTAAATCAACTACCGACCTCCAAATAACTATCCGGACACACCCTTGAGTCCAAAATCGCCCAACAGAGCTATCGGAACCATCCAATCTCCATTCCAGAGCTATTTAAACATAAGTCAACATCTGATTAACCTTTTCAACATAAGCTTCTAACCTCGAGACTAAGTGTCTCAACTCATTCCGGAATATCCCCGGAACCAACCCAACTACCCCCCGCAAGTTATATATCCCCAATTGAGCATTGAATAAGTAGTAAATGGGGGAACAGTGTTATAACACTCATAATGACCGGTCGGATCATAATTACATCCTCCCCCCCTTGAACAAACATTCGTCCTCGAAAGAGTCTAGAAACATTCCTGGAGTCTCAAATAGGCGTGGATATTTTCTCCGCATCTCTCCCTCGGTCTCCCAAGTAGCCTCCTCAACTTTATGACCTATCCACTACACCGCCACTGAAGGTATGTTCTTTGACCTCAACTTTCGAACCTGCCGATCAAAAATGGCCACCGGCTCCACATCATAAGTCAATTTGTAACGACCCGATCGGTAGTATTGATAATTAGCATCCTGTTTGGTGGCTTATGGCCTTCAGCAGCTTTGTATTGTGTATTATGGCATGCGTGTGAGGTCGAGTTCGAGTTTCGGATGATTCAGGATCAATTTAGAAGAAGGATTCTTGTTTTAAGAAGCTTAAGCGGTAAGAGTTGATCGGAGTCTTGACTTTTGTGTAGACAATACCGAAATGACATTTTGATGATTCCAATAGCTTTGTATGGTGATTTATATCTAAGGCGTGCGTCCGGATTTGGATTTGAAGGTACGTAGGGTAATTTGATGCATTTAGGCGAAAATTGGAAAGTTGAAGTTTTGAAAGGTTAAGAGGTTTGACGGGGAGTTAACTTTGTTAATACTGGGCTCAGATTGTGATTCCTAGAGTTGGATTAGCTCCGTTATGTCATTTGAAACTTGCATGCAAAATTTGACTTCATTCGAGTTGATTTGATATATTTCGATACGAGATTTTGAGGTTGGAAGATTTGAAAGTTCATAAGTTCGATTCGAGGTGCGATTCGCAGTTTCAACGTTGTTTGATGTAATTTGAGATCTCGAGTGGGTCCACGTTATGTTATTGAACTAGTTGGTATGTGTGGACGGGGTTCTAGGGCCCCGAGCGTGTTTTGGAATGCTGGATTTTTGGTGTCTGGTGTCCTATCCATTTCTTATATTTTCCAAATCGAGGGTTGGTTATAATTACTTTAGTAAATTTGACTGTAAATCAGGATTCTATCACCTAAAACTAGAAGAAGAATCTAAACAACTAACAGCCTTTACAGTACCACAAGGATTTTATGAATGGAATGTATTATCCTTTGGATATAAAAATGCACCAGGTAGGTATCAACATTTTATGGATAATTATTTTAACCAATTAGAAAATTGTATAGTATATATAGATGATATATTATTATTTTCTAAAACACAAGAAGAACACATTAAATTATTAGAAAAATTTATTCATATTATAGAAATATCAGGCATAAGTTTAAGTAAGAAGAAAGCAGAAATAATGAAAACTCAAATAGAATTCTTAGGAATACAAATAGATAAAAATGGAATAAAAATGCAAACTCATATAGTGCAGAAAATAATAAATTCAGAAGAA
This sequence comes from Nicotiana obtusifolia, assembly GCA_002018475.1. Lineage (NCBI taxonomy): Eukaryota > Viridiplantae > Streptophyta > Magnoliopsida > Solanales > Solanaceae > Nicotiana > Nicotiana obtusifolia. The sequence goes on along the minus strand of MCJB01048206.1, from coordinate 40,984 downwards.
ATACTTGATACAAAAAAGAAACTACAATCCTTTTTAGGATTAGTTAACCAAGTAAGAGAATACATACCTAAGCTAGCAGAAAACTTAAATCCATTACAGAAAAATTAAAGAAAGATGTAGAATACCACTTTGATGATAAAGATAAATTACATATACAAAAAATAAAAACTATGTGTGCCAAATTACCAAAACTATATTTCCCTGATAAAAATAAAGAATTTATATATATGGTAGAAACAGATTCAAGTAATCATAGTTACGGAGGAGTACTTCAATATAGATATACAAACGAAAAAATAGAACACCATTGTAGATATTATTCAGGATCATACACTGAACCACAATTAAAATGGGAAATAAATAGAAAGGAATTATTTGCTTTATATAAATGTTTGTAAGCTTTTGAACCATATATTGTATATAGCAAATTTATTGTAAGAACAGATAACACTCAAGTTAAGTGGTGGTTAACCAGAAAAGTACAAGACTCAGTTACAACAAAGGAAATACGGAGACTGGTATTAAATATTCAAAAATTTACATTTACAATAGAAGTAATCAAAACTGACAAGAATGTTATTGCAGATTACATATCAAGACAAAAGTACTCAGACGGATAATATACCAGAAAATGAAGATCTATATACAATTCTTTCCAAGTTATCTTTGCAAATGGATAACATGGGAAAGAGATTACAAAACCTAGAAACTAGAAGTCAGCAGCATGACTATAAACATGCGGAGCTACAAAAGGCAACTAGCAGTCAGCAGCATGACTTAAAACATGCGGAACTAGAAGGAGACGTTGGGAAACTCCAAAAAACCCATAATAGTGTTATTTGTGCAGGGACAACAAGCAGCTCATCTACAACAAGGTCACCTACAAAGCCAAAAAATAAAAACCTCAATAAACTATTTGAAAAACCATACACCACAATACCAAAAAACCCAGTCACTATACAACCACAAACTACTACATACTCTGAGAGCCTAAACCAGACTAAGAAAACATATAACCATATATCCCGTACCTATATAGAAAACATGTACAAACTACAAACCTTCCTTAACCTAAATCCAAGATCCAAAAATACTACAGACCCAGAAAAAGATTATATCACAGCGCATCTACAAAGACATAACAAACTTATTGCTCTACCAGGAACCAATCCAAACCTAGTAAACACCTGCTACAACTATGGACTATTAAGTACAGTATACACTTCGACAGGAGGAGAGATAGCTACAATTATAGAACTATACAAAGCATTCACTACATATAAGAAAATTACCAAGGGAACACTTTTCTACATAAAATTCTATACTGCACCAGCAGAAATACTATATGATGAAATAAAACCTATTATACAAGTAGTAAAGATTGGACTTACTAGAGAGATGATCATACCGGAACAGATAGATGTACAACCTGAGATACCTAAAGCAGAAATACCAGAATTTTTTGCAAATAAAAGACTTATTGGACTGGCAACAATACTTAGTGAATTAGAAAATACATACACGACTGAAGTACCTATGTGGACATATTATTCAAGGGAACAAACTATGATTTATTCACATTCAAGAGAAATTAGAAGACAAGATATGGAGGACATAAGGCAATGGATTATCAGCTTACTACAACCAGAGAAGATACCTATTACAAGAGCTATCAAGAAAAATTTTATTTCAGAAGACCTATTATCAAGATACTGTAAAATTATTGGATCAAGATACCCAGATCACATATGTTCCAAGTGTAACGGAGAAGATAATGTTGTGCCGGAATTCAATATGGATTAAACCGTAGAAGATTCTGAACAGCAAAGAGATGGACAAAATCTACAACAACCAATAAGGAGAAGATGAGATCTACGACAACCAATGAGGAAAAGATAAGATATCAGCTGACAAAGAGATAAGATAGCCGACAAAGAAAAAGAGAAGACGGAAACATAAAGCAAGAGACGACAACAAAAGTGACATAAAGAAAGAATCTACTTTTACTTTTATTCTAGCCGTCCAAATGTAAAATAAAGGACAACTAACTTTTTCTTTTTAGTCTTTTAGTTAGGACCGCCCATATGTAAAAAGGGCATTTAGGACCTTTTGTTTAGTAAATTTTGTATATAAATAGGAAGAGAAGAGGAACGGAAGGGAACACACAACTCCACACACTCTTCACTCAACTCTCTTCATTCTCTTTGTAAACATATTTTAAGAAATAAATTACTACTTGTTCATACATGGAGAATCTATCAGAAACTACTTCAATTACTTCAACAAAAGATCTACCTAAAGAGGTATGTTTATTTATCTTCATGAATAGCTAAACTCTTATATTCCTGATAATCTCTTAAATATTATACTAGTTTAATCATGTTATAGTATTGTTTTGCTAAACATTTTTAGTAAGTTTGCCATATGAGTAAGTAAGCTGAGAGCAGTCAAGCCCAGGCTATGCCATCCTATAGTGGAAACCGGAAAAGGCAAGGAAGCCGTGTTAAGGGGAGTACACAGTGTTGAGCGCTGCTAGGGAAGATGATTGAAGCTGAAAAAGTATGGTAGTGACTAAATAAAATGTTTAGAATAACTTTAGTATAAGATGATAAAACTGGGATAATATACTTAGAGATTAGAGGGAATAAATGTTTAGAATTAATGAAAATGATGAATACTTATTTGTTAGATAATAATCAAGAATATAAAATATTAGTACTATATCTACTTAGAAAGCTTAATAATGATGTTAAAGAAAAAATATTTGACCTATTAATTATGGAAGAAATAATAGAATATACCGAAATAATGCAGCTAATAAATCAACAATGGAATGAATTTAATATAGCAGAAAATATAGATTTATATGACTTATATTCGGACTAATGAATATAAACCAAGAATATCTAGAATACTGGATAAACGCTATGAGAACTCAAGATTTATTAGAAAATTTACTTTTAGATAATGTAACAGAATACCTTAGAACACATGACATAGAATATTTAGAATTTATTAATGAAACCATTAAAAAAATAAGAAGATTAATACCACTAAAAGAAGAATACTACAAAAAAGCCTTTCCTGATAAATAAAAATAACAGAATGAATTCCGCACCCCCCAAATTGATGATGGGATCTCATAACTTAATCTCTTAGATGTATTTATTCTAAGAGATTAAGTTATGTTCTTCAATCAAATCATTGGGGTAAATGTTCTTCACCTCGTAATTGATTATACTTCATGATTTCATCTTTATTTTTATCATTTTATTAGTGTTTTGAATTAAGGAAAAATGGAAATTTTTGAAGAAATATTTCAAAATGTAAAATGAGGATTTAAAGGCCGATTTGATATCGGAATTTGGTAATTCTTGCATGGTTGAACTCGTATTGAAATAGGTGTTCGAGTTTTGTGAATTTTATCGAGTTCCGAGGTTTAGGCTCGAGAGTTGACTTTTGGGTTGACTTTTAGTTCTTGTTAAAGATTGAAGCTTTATTATCCATAATTATTTCTTATGAGTTTTATTTGTGATTCGAAGTTATTTTGGCTAGATTTAAGCCATCCGGAGGATGTTTCACTCGAGAAGGTCGTTTTAGAGTAACAATCTAGCTCCTTTGAGGTAAGTATCTTGCCTAACTTTGTGTGGGGGAACTACCCCCTTAGGATTTGAGTCATTTGTGCTAATTGTGTCATGTGAAGGTTGTGCACGCGAGGTGACGAGTACGTGCTCGGGCTTATTTGTGGAAAATTGACCGTTTAGGGCTCTTAGGTTCTTATGTTCATTAGTTGTTTGTCATGTTAAATTCCCCATTTATCAAATTCACCCTTACGTGTCTTAATTGGAATTAATTGCTTCAACTTCTACCCTTACTGCCAATTAAACTCTTACGTGCCTTAATTGAAGTTGTTGCCTCTTTTATCGTCATGCTATACTTTTTGTAATTGCTTAACCTTAATTGAAATCATTATTATCTTTCTGTAATTGGTTAACTTTTATTGAAATCATTATTATCTCTTCCGTAATTGCTTAGCCTTAATTGAAGTTTGTTATCCCTTTCATTGTTGATGTATTCTTACTTGGGGTCATTGATTCATGCTATCTCTCTTGTTGTCCAATTGTACTTTCGTGGAATTATTGTTACACATTACCTCTCCCATATTGAACTATTCTTGTTGAGAATATTATTTCCCTGTTGTGTCTTTCTTTGTGAGTTCGTTCTTCCATTTCTTTGTGTTCTGAAGTTCTTGTGTTGATTTACTTGCCGTATTCTCGTGTTGTTATTGTTGTTGTTGCTGTTGTATTCATTGTTGTTGAGCCAAGGGCTATGCATTACAACTCCTAACCGCACGGACGACTCACGTGCCAGGAGAACAGTTCTCACACAGAAGGTAAGTAGAAAAGAGTACATATAATGGTCAATAGTGGTAGGATTTATCTACTTAAACCGATATGGGTGATTCATCTACGTGTATGTTTGTGCTAGTGTTCTACCACAATTCAAGTTAACAAATGAGAGCAGAGATAATGAATGGCACATACGAAACGGTCACCACAAAATGCATAGTGTAAGCAAGACAGCAATGAAGTTGAAGCAACGGCAAGCACAACAAGATTGGCTACATAGAACTAAGCAAATATTGCAACACGGAGGAAGACAATATAGTATGCTAAGGAAACAACAACCAATGATAACAAGAGCTCTACCGAGGTATCGCCTCATAGTCTCAAATCATAAAATTAATCACAACTTTCCTTATATCTCGGTAGGAGCCTTTATATTTAGTTTTTGAAAATTATTTTTCTCGAAATAGCATCCCGCATTTTAGCCCACCTTATCACACTGCATGGCTTCTAGTAGTTTCCCTACTAGCCACGCGTTTCAACCCCACCTTATCTCACCGCATGCGTTTCAACACCCAGACCTTATACCACCACATGCATATCAATAATAACAGCAGCACCGTAGAAACCTCATGCAAACACAGTAACAACCATACTGCAGAAACCTCGTGCAAACACAATAATAATTCTCTCAACAACAACACCTGTGCCAAAACATAACATCTCAAATAAATGACTTTCAGAACCCTTAATGCGGGCACAAGATGCCAAGTGAATAGGGTTCATGAATTGGAACCCGTGAGCTGTGATTATAAGGTTTAGTACCTCATGGAAATGCTTGACAGATCTGGTGTGAAAGCGGTTGTTTTTACTAAGTTGTTGCTGGTTTTGCTTTATTTGGTATCACCGGACTTAGATTCTGTGCAGTTTACTCTACAACACTATTATCTTACTGCTTCCTGTTAAGTATTGTTGTTACTAGTGTATCATTGCAAGCATTATTTTGTATTCCTTATCCTGCTTAGCTTTATATGAATATTGTTTCGCTGTTAGTTCACCTTCACACTTGTTCACGTTTAGTCCGGTAGGTGTCTTTACTTTCCCTCGTTACTACTCCACTGAAGTTAGTCTTGATACTTACTGGGTACCGCTGTGGTATACTCATACTACGCTTTTGCATATTTTTGTGCAGATGCAGGTGCCACGGTTATTGTTCATTACTAGCTAGCCGGTCGAGTATTGTCGTGGAGACTCAAGGTAAACCTGCCATCGCGTTCGCGTGCCTCGGAGTCACATTCTGATATTGTACTTGTAATGTTTAATCCTTTTCCGAACAACTGTATTTAGGAATTTTTCTAGTAAACTCAGTGGAGCTTATGACTTGTACTACTGGTTTTGGGATTGTAAGTTGTGTATAAAGTTTTATACTTCATATTTATCAGTCGATGGTTCAATTCTTCAATTAATTCAGTAAGTGTTAAGATTACCTAGTTTACGGACTAGGTACCATCACGACATCCTACGGAGAAGAAATTAGGGTCATAACACAATTTGCCATTTAACTGAACCGTGCTCAAGTCCAAAACATGAGATGGATCGCCGACATACTTCCGAAGCATAGAAACATGAAACACTGGATGAACACTCGACGGACTAGGCGGCAAGGCAGGCTTGTAAGACACCTCTCCAATCCTCTGAAGCACCACAAACGAACCAATGTATCGAGGGCTCAACTTTCCATTCTTTCCGAACCTCATAACACCCTTCATGGGTGAAACTTTGAGTACTACCTTCTCCCTTACCATGAAAGCAACATCGCGAACCTTCCGATCGACATAACCCTTTTGTCTAGACTGTGTCGTGCGAAGCCGATCCTGAATCAATATAACCTTGTCCAAAGCATCCTGAACCAAGTAGTACCCAATAGCCTAGCCTCGCCCGACTGACACCACCTTACCGGAGACCGACACCGTCTCCCATACAAAGCCTCATACGGAGCCATCCGAATGTTCGATTGGTAGCTATTGTTGTAGGCAAACTCTTTGAATGGCATAAACTGATCACACGAACCCTCGAAATCTATGACACAAGCGCGTAGCATATCTTGCAATATCTGAATAGTGCGCTCGGACTGTTCGTCAGTCTGAGGGTGAAATGGTGTATTCAACTCAACCTGTGTTCCCACCTCTCACTGCACTGCTCTCCAAACCTGCAATGTAAACTGCGTGCCCCGATCTGAATTAATGGACACCGGCACATCCTGAAGGCAAGAAATCTCGCTAATGTAGATCTAGCCAACCGCTCCGAAGAATAAGTAGTCCCAACTGGAATGAAATGCGTGGACTTGGTCAACCTATCCACAATCACCCAAATAGCATCAAACTTCCTTGAAGTCCGTGGAAGCCCAACTACAAAATCCATGGTGATATGCTCCCATTTCCGCTATGGAATCTCAAGCCTCCGAAGCAATGTTCCCGGTCTCTGATGCTCACACTTCACCTGCTGACACTTTAGACACCGAGCTACAATCCCCACTATATCCTTCTTTATCCTCCTCCATCAATAGTGCTACCTCAAGTCTTGGTGCATCTTTGTGGCACATGGATGAATGGAATACCGGGAACTTTGGGCCTCCTCAAGAATCAACTCACGTAGCCTATCCACATTGGCACACAAATCCGACCGTGCATCCTTAACACCCCATCATCCCCAATAGTAACATCCTTGGCATCACCGTGCTGAACCGTGTCCTTAAAGGTCAAGCAAATGGGAATCATCATACTGGCGCTCTCTGATGCGATCTTTTAAGGAAGACCGAGAAACCACACAAGTTACAATCCTACTAGGCTCCGAAACATCTAATTTCACGAACTGGTTGGCCAAGGCCTGAATATCAACAGCAAGCGGTCTCTTACCAACAAGAATAAATACAAGGCTACCCATACTTGTCGTCATTCTACTCAAGGCATCGACCTACCACATTAGCCTTTCATCAATGATACAGAATGGTAATATCATAGTCCTTTAGAAGCTCCTACCATTTTCGCTGCCTCCAATTCAGATCCTTTTGTTTGAACAAGTGTTGGAGACTTCGATGATCCGTAAATACCTCACAAGACACATCATAGATATAATGCCTCCAATTTTCAATGCATGAATGATGGCTGCCAACTCCACATCATGAACATTGTAGTTCTTCTCATGGGGCTTCAACTAGCGTGAAGCATTAGTAATCACTCTACCCTCATGCATCAAGACACACCCAATACCAATCCGAGAGGCATCACAATACACTGTATAAGAGCCAGAAGCTGAAGGCAAAACTAGAACTGGAGCTGTGGTCAAGGCAGTCTTGAGCTTCTGAAAGCTCTCCTCACACTCATCCGACTACCGGAATGGAGCACCCTTTTGGATCAATTTGGTCAAAGGCGCTGCAGCAGACGAGAAACCCTCCACGAAGCGTCGATAATATCTGGCCAAGTCCAGAAAGCTCCGAATCTCAATAGCTGAAGACGGTCTGGGCCAACTTTGAACCACGTCTATCTTCTTTGGATACACCTTAATCCAATCACTAGACGCTACGTGCCCCAAGAACGCCATCAAGCTGAGCCAAAACTCACACTTGGTATACTTGGCATAAAGCTTCTCCTCCCTCAGCCGCTGTTGTACAATTTTCAAATGTTGGGCATTCTCCTCCTGGCTACGTGAGTAACTAGGATATCATCAATGAATACTATGACAAATGAATCAAGATATGGCTGAAATTAGATGCATGAATGCTTCTAGGCGTTGGTCAGCCCGAAAGAAACTCATAGTGACTATAACGGGTCCTGAATGCCGTCTTCAGAATATCCGAGTCCCGAATTTTCAACTGGTGATACCCAGACCTCAAATCAACCTTGGAGAACACCCTTGCTCCCTGCAGCTGATCAAATAGATCATTAATGCGTGACAAAGGATACTTATTCATGATTGTAACTTTGTTCAACTGCCTATAGTCGACGCACATCCGTATATTACCATCCTTCTTCTTCACAAATAGAACCAGTGCACCCCAAGGCGACACACTAGGCCTAATAAACCCCTTATGAAGAAGCTCCTGAAGCTGCTCTTTCAATTCCTTCAACTCAGCTGGTGCCATATGATACGGAGGAATAGAAATGGGCTGCGTGCCCGGCACCAAGTCAATACCAAAGTTAATATCCCCGTCGGGTGTCATGCCCGGCAGGTCTGCAGGAAACACATTCGGAAAGTCTCGCACCAACGGAACAAAATCAATAGTAGGGGTATCAGCACCAACATCCCTCATAAAGGCCAAATATGACAGACACCCCTTTCCAACCATCCGTTGGGCCTTCAAATATGAAATCGCCCTGCTGGAAACATAATCTATAGAACCTCTCTCCTCGATCCTTGGCAACCCCGGTATCGCCAACGCCATGGTCTTAGCGTGGCAATCCAGAATAGAATGACATGGAGACAACCAATCCATACCCAAAATCACGTCGAAATCGACTATACTAAGAAATAAGAGATCGACTCTAATCTTCAATCCTCTGATAGTCACTACACACGACCGATATACATAGTCCACAATACTAGTATCGCCCACTGGCATAGATACATGAACATATAAAATTAAGGACTCAATGGGCATATCCAGTTAACGAATAAAATATGATGATACATACGAATAAGTGAAACTAGGGTCAAATAATATAGAAGCATCCCTGTGCATACTAAGACAATACTTCTGATCATTGTGTCTGAAGCAATGGCATCTGGCTTGGCAGGAATATCATGGAATCGATCCTAACCGCCACCTGATCGACCTCCCCCTCTAGGGCGACCCTTAGCTGCCTGAGCCCCACCCCGAGCTAGCTGGGGGGGGGGGG
>MCJB01048206.1:0-31723 GCA_002018475.1 Nicotiana obtusifolia | reverse complement strand
GGGGGGGGGGGGGAGGTGAAGTAACTGGTGCGGAAGTCGTGGCCTGACTCCTCTGCTGAACATGGCCTCCCGAAAGGCAGGGACAATACTTCTTCAAATGACCCAACTCTCCACAATACAAACAACCCCTCTCGCAAAATGGTGGCAAGTGCTGAGGCGGACACCAAGAATCAGAACAACTACCAGAATGAAGCTGGTGTAGATGAACCCTGAACTAAAGGTGCACGAGATGAACTCCCAGCTGAGAGTTCACTGAGAGATGACTGACCCGGTCAAGCACTGTGTGAACCACAGGTAGCTCATGCACCATGATGAATTGGATGAGCCATCTGAGCGGGCCTATAAGGATGACCCCTGTTGTGGTGGAACTGACCCCAGGGGAGCACTGCTGAAACCATCCGGACCACGAGGCCTCTTGGACTCCCTCTCCTCATGCTCCTGACTACGAACCAACTCTAGCCGCCGAGAAATATCAACCACCTCATCAAACCTAGCATCTGATACACTCTCCTGAGTCATAAAAAAATGCAACTGATAGGTGAGGCCATCAATGAATCTCCTAATCCTCTCCCACTTGTGGGAAATAACCAAACTGCATGACAAGCCAACTCTGAAAATCACTTCTCATATTGGGTCACAGGCATGCCCTCCTGACGTAGTTTCTCGAAACTGCCTACGTAGCTCCTCCCTGCGGTTCTGTGGCACAAACTTCTCCAAAATAGAACGGAGAACTCATGCCATGAAAGTGGTGCAACACCGACTGGTCTGCTTCTCTCATAGCCCCCCCACCATCTGAAGGCAGCCCCTGATTGCTGAAAAGTTGTAAAGGAGACTCCAGTAGTCTCTAGAATTTCTGCCATGCGAAGAATCCGCTGGCACTTATCCAATAAGTCTTGACCATCCTGTGACTCAGCCCAACGGAATGATGGAGGCCTAATCCTCCCAAATCTCTCTAGCCTCTTCTGCTCCTGATCGCTTATAATGGGATCTACCTGGGCTTGAGCAATTGCAATCGACTGGGCTGGTAGTACCCGCGGTGTCTGAAGTCCCTTCACCACCTGCTCAGGAGTATGTATGGTGAGAGTCTAAGTACCTCCCCTGGCCTGAGAAGTGGCTGGCTCGGTCCGAACAGAAATCGCCTGACCATGGCTAGTACAGATAGTCAATATCTGGGCCAAAGCCTCCTAAAGGCCTGGAATCACAATGGGTATAGCTGGTGCCTGAGCTAGCCCCACTTGCTCAACCATATATGGAACCTGCTCCTGAGCTTGAGCAACTGGTGGATTTGCAGGTGCCGCTCCAACTACTGTACGAGCTACATCTCGGCCCCTACCCCAGCCACGGCCTCTCGTGGCCTAGCTGGTGGTACTAGTGGCCGTCCGTCTGGTTTGGTAGCACGTGTCCTCACTATATGTGAGAGAATATAATAACAGAAGTTTAGTTTCGGATTCAATAAATTCACATGACAAGAATACAAGAAAGCAAAGGATTCCTAATGGTTCGGCAGCCTCTCGAAGATAAGTACGGACGTCTCTGTACCGATCCGCAAGACTCAACTAAACCTGCTCATGACTCATGAGACCTATATAACCCAGACTCTGATACCAACTTGTCACGATCCCAAGTCTCAAATACCGTGATGGCGCCTATCATGATACTAAAGGGAAGCCGACAACTCACACATACCAACTAATTGAAATTTAAATATACGAAAATTTTCTTAAGCAAGTAAAAGTCTCATAAAAACTGAATGAAAATGTTACAGCTCAATATAGAATTTCCCAAAAGCCAGGTGCCACTGAGTACATGGCCATCTATACAAATACATAGTCGGATACACTGTCTAAGGAAGTAGAACTGAATAAGTAAAATTGAGGGATAGAGGAGGAGAGCCAAGATCTGCGGACGACAAGATAGCTACCTCGATAATCTCCGAACGTCGTAGAGAAATTTTTAAACTCGATTTCAACTATAAATTTTGACTCAAAACTAGTCAAAATCACCTCCAATCATCCTTTAATATTGTATATAAACTCATCTATATGTTTTCAGTGAATTTTAACCATACTTATTGAAAAAGGTCACTTTTTGCTTAGGTTTTTAGAATCTTGTATATATTTTTTTCCTTTGTAGTTCATCTTTGCTACCTCATCCATGAAATTTCATTTCCGTCTTGCATCTAATATTGCTATTAACGCTTAAAAATATGGAAGGAGATCTTTGCGTGAGATTCTTGTAGAGAAAGAATTCCTATTTATCTATATTTTTAATTTTTGTATGCGCTTGGCTAGTTTTACTAAGTATGTAATTAATGGCTAGAGGTTGATAAGTTTGGACTTATTTTGGATATTTCCATCAGATTCCCTAAAATTTAATGACAATGTGTAAAGTTAACCCAGATCTACCGTAGCTTCCATATTATAAATTATACTTGAGACATCACATTAATTAATCCATGCTCACTTGATAGGGTGGCAATATATATATTTAGCAGCCTTAAAGATATTCATGTATCCTGGAAATTAAATTGCCATGTTTGTATTAAAATAGACGAACTTCGTCAATAACTCGAATTCTTCAAAACAAATAAGAAAAGTACTAAATAACTAAAGCTCATGAAATATCTTACTAAAATAACAAGCTAAACTGTCAAACTAAGCAAAGAAGTTGATTAACATTGCAGTTCGTACCTAATACATGTTGAGACCCTTTAAGCACGAAAAAGTCCATCACGTAGGTTGTGCACTTATTCTGATTGCCCCTGAGTCTTGTAAAAAATTATTGCTGCATAAAATCAAGAGAATTAGCATAGCAGGGAGAAAGGAATCAAGCTCCTCATCTTTCTATCTATGCATAATCACAACAAACAGAATAATGCAAACAGTATATCAAGTAAATCGTTTCATTGTGTTTGTTATTGTTGTTTCATGAGTTACGACAATACACCGAAAAATTTAATGAATAAATTCTAGCTACTCTTCCTTGTATTTAGGTTTATTAGATTTAGAATATGCGTTTTGCACGTGTATCGATATCACTGAATAAATAATATTTAAAAATAACATTAATATTATTGAACTATGTGTTTGACTTATAAAATAAATATTTAAAAATAGTACAAGTTATGAACGTTGATCTCATTTAATTAGCTTAATAAAGAAAGAAATCCCGCCCAAAATAAATGCTCATAACACATTATTTTGATTTATGAGGACTTCTATGGGAGTATCTTATGAATATTGTTGTTTTTTGTGTGACCTAATAACGAAACAAACAAATACCAAAAAATATTTTTATCAACAAATAAATATATGTATTGTCACGATCCCAAATCCCAAATGCCGTGATGTCGCTTATCATGATACTATGCAAGCCGACAACTTACATATACCAACATCTTGAAATTTAAAATATAGGAAAGTAAGATTAAGTAAGTAAAATTCTCATAAAAACTAAATGAAAACGTCACAGCTCAATCCATAATTTCTCAAAACCCGGGCGTCACTGAGTACATGAGCATCTATAGAAATACATAGTCTGATACACTGTCTAAGAAAGTAGAACTGAATAAATAAAACTGAGGGATAGAGAAGGAGAGTCAAGGTCTGCGGACACCAAGATAGCTACTTCGAAATCTCATAACGGCTGAAGACTCCGAGATCAACAACCGTCGTGCCCCGAAACACCTGGATCTACACACGAAGTGCAGGGTGTCGCGTGAGTACAACCAACTCAATAAGTAACAAGTATAAACTTTGGACTAAAAGCAGTGACGAGTCTGAACAACACGGTCCAAATACATAATTAAATAGTACAAAAATTTATAAAACATATGACTGTAATATCTCAGAGAAACTCATAGTTTGCAAGTACCAGTACAGGAATGTAGACACGTTTCTAGCTTTAATAATTAACTCAGAACAGATAAAATATGTCAAGTTTGAATGATATGAAGAATATGAAATCTCTATATCTATATGCCAATATGCATATGGTATGTGATGCATCACCATGAATGCCTCTCGTACTCACACTCTCAGAGTACTCAACCTGACTGTCCTAATTCTCACTCATCACACTCAATCACTCAGAACTGTATGGGTGCAGATCCAGCCCGAATCAAATATCACAAATCAATAGCAGCTGTACTCACTGTGGGTGTGCAGACACCGGAGGAGCAGATCCAGCTCAAGCGATATAATAAGCCAAATCCTGACATAAATCAATAAAGCCTGATGCGGCGTGCAGCCCGATTCCATAAATATCACTCACAAACAGGCCCTCAGGATCACTCAGTCATCAACCTCTCCAGTCTCTCAGGCTCACAACACTCATGCTAAGCAGCCCAAGTCAATGATACAAGATGTGACAATATACGATAACAGAGACTAAGTTATGATATACAGTGATGAATGCGACTGAGTACATAACTGCAATTAAGCAAATAACTCAACAGCAAAGAACGACCATTGTGGGTCCCAATAGTACCGGCACGTAGCCTAAACATGATTTCTAGCATAAATCACAACTCAAGTGCTCTAACACATAGAGTACAATAATAATATTCAGCTAAGTTAGCTATACAGTTCCATGGAATGACTAAATCACAATTTCTACGTTGCACGCCCATACGCTCATAACCCAGCATGCACGTCACATCAACACCAAATACATAGTACGTAATTACAGGGATTTATGCCCTCAGAACCAAGTTTAGAAGTGTTACTTACCTCAAACCGTGCAAATCTCTACTCCAACAAACCCTTGCCTTACGAATCGAGATCCAAATTCCTCGAATCTAGCCACAAACAATTCGATACAATCAACTCAAGCTACAAGAATCAATTCCATATGAAAATGCTAAATTCTATATCAAAAGTCAAAAAGTCAACTCTCGGGCCCACGTCTTAAAATATGATAAAAGTTACAAAATCCGGGAGACCATTCAACCACGAGTCCAACAATTCCAAATTTAAGCACCTAATAAATTTAAGTACATGAGCATTTATACAAATACATAGTCTGATACACTGTCTAAGGAAGTAGAACTGAATAAGTAAAACCGAGAGATAGAGGAGGAGAGTCAAGGTTTTCGGATGCTAAGACAGCTAATTCGATAATCTCCAAATGGTTGAAAATTCTGAGATCAACGACCCCCGTGGCTCGAAACACCTGGATCTGCACACGAATTGAGGGTGTAGCGTGAGTACAACCAACTCAATAAGTAACAAGGTTAACCTTTGGACTGAAAGCTGTGACGACTACGAACAATACGGTCTAAATACATAATTAAACATTACAAACATTTACAGAACGTATGATAGTAATATCTCAGAGAAACTCATAGTTTGCAAATACCACTACAGGAATGTAGGCATGCTTCTAGGTTTATCAATTAACTCAGAACAGATAAAATATGTCAAGTCTGCATGATATGAAGAGTATGATATTTCTATATCTACATGCCAATATGCATATTGTATGTGATGCGACACCAGGAAAGCCTCGCGTACTCACACTCTCGGAGTACCCAACCTGACTGTCTCAATTCTCACTAATCACACTCAATCACTCAGCATTGTATAGGGCAGATCCAGCCCGAATAAACTATCGTGAATCAATAGCAACTGCACTCACTGTGAGTGAGGTAGATCCAGCCCACACGCTATAATAATTCTAATCCTAGCATGAATCAATAAATCTTGTCACGGCATGTAGCCCAATCCCATAAATACTACTCACAAATAGGCCCTCGGCTTCACTCAATCATCAATCCCTCCTGTCTCTCGGGCTCACAACACTTATGCTAAGCAACACAAATCAATGGTACAAGATGTGACAATATACGATATAGAGAATGAGATATGATATGCAATGATGAATGCGACTGAGTACATAACTGCAATTAAGCAGATAACTCAACAGGAAAGAACGACCATTGTGGATCCCAATAGTACCAACATATAGCCTAAATATAATTTCTAGTATAAATCATAGCTCGGGGGTGGTTGGTTTGGTTTCGGGGAAATTTTGGAGTTAATTTGGACAGTTAGTCCCAAGGTTGGAAGCTTGAGTTGTAAGAGGTGATCTGTCACAACCCGGAATCCTAACATCGGGGCCATGATGGTGCCTAACTCGTGCTTGATTTTAGGTCATTAATTAACCAGTTTAAGCAAATATAACAAGGTAACGATAATTAACAGTTAATAAACTCAAAAAATGAACACAGTATTATCATAAGTAACATGGTCCTAAACTACTCCCAAAAATCCTGAGTTACAAGTACATGAGCGTCTAGAATACTACAAACAAGGTCTGAAGTAAAACATAGTACTTTCAGAAACTAGAATAACAGTAAGTCATGGTAGAAGGGGACTTCAGGGACTGCGAATGCCAGCAGCTCTATCTCAAGTCTCTTGTAGCTGTCAAATCTGAGCAGTCTCAACTACGCACCGCTATGACCAACACCTGGATCTGCACAAGAAGTGTAGAAGTGTAGCATGAGTACAACTGGTCCCACGTACTTTTTAAGTGTCGAGCCTAACCTCGATGAAGTAGTAATATGGCTATGGCAAGTCACTCACAATAAACCTGTACGAAATAATAATAATAACAGAAAACAGGAATAGAAATAAAGCAGTAAACTCATATAAACGGACCCAAAGGCCAACTACCAGAGGGCCCTAGAATAACATAATTTCAAATTTTGATACTGAGAATAAACTCTACAACCACAAACAACTACGACACATCAAATCTGTTGCAGCGTGCAATCTGATCTTATGATTCAACACAATATCTTTTACGTTCAACTCATTTATAATATCACATCATTTCTTGTTCCGTTGCGGCGTGCAACCCGATCCTAATATCAATTTATTTCAATACCATATCGACGTGCAACCCGATCCCCTATATCAATTTATCAACATTTACCCCTATGCACGAAATATCAACACAACAGAGAAATAAAATGGGCGGCACAATATGAACTATCACTACAAAAGGAGATTCACCAACACTTCGTAAACCTCAAACCTTAACAAAATATTAATACTGAAATAGCTAATAGCTCATGTAATAGGAATAGCATAATATAGTGCATCAAGTAATATAAGAACAATAAAAGGAAGTTAAAACAGGTGACAATGAGAACATACAATTAAATCAAGTAGGAAAATATATCACGTAAGTAATTATTGAGTGAGAATTGAACAAATCAAAAAAAATAACAATTAACAAGCCAGGCATAGATATCAAGTAGGATTATGTAGCAATTAAAGCATGTAATAATAGATAACATGGAACACATGAAGTCACAGAAGTAAATAGCTTAACCCTGCATGCTTAATCCTATGACAGCTCATATACACTCGTCACCTTGCATATACACCATTTCCCCATGTAATTCACACAACAAATAGTCCAACAAGTCCTAATTCCCTCAAGTCACAGTTGACACAACACGTAGCTCACTTTGGAAGCAAGTCAATCAACCAACCACGGCCTTGCCTTTTGAACAAGCCTTCAAACCAACCAAATCTAACCAGTCTTCGATCAAACAATTTAAAATAAGATTTAGAAAGTACCCACGAAGATTAAAGGTTCAATCTTTATAAAATTTGGAAAATGTCAAAAAAGTCAACCTCGGGCCCGCCCTGCCAAAACCCGGATCTAAGGGTAGATATCGACCACCCATAACCATACGAGTCCATATATGTAAATTGATTTCAAATCCGAGTCCAATTCGACTCTCAAATCCCAAAATTTTATAACACAAGAACATAACATGTCCTCCCAGATCCGAATAGCACGCTCGAACTGTCCATCCGTCTAAGGATGAAATGTTGTGCTCAGCTCAACCCGCGTGCCCAACTCACGCAGCACGACTCCCAAAAAGTGCAATGTGAACTGCATGCCTCTGTCAGAAATAATAGAAATGGGCAGGCCATTCAGGTGTATAATCTCCTCAATGTAAATCTGAGCCAACCGCTCTAAAGAATAGGTAGTCACCACCGAAATGAAGTGTGCAAACTTAGTTAACCGGTTCACAATAACATAGACTGTGTCATATTTCCTTAAGGTCTATGTTAAGCCTACAACAAAATCCATAGTGATGCGGTCCAACTTCCACTCTGTTATCTCAGGACGAGTCCCATAAGAACCACGACTACCTGAAGCATCGTGTGCTACCTGAAGCGCTGACTGAATCACCCTGTGAGGATGTGCCACGACACAAAATCACATGTTCCGTGATGGCGCTAATTGCGATACTAGGCAAGCCGACAACTCACAAGTACATGCATCTTTAAATTAAACATACTGAAATAGGCTTAAGAAAATAAAATCACACAATAACTAGATGAAAACACCACAACTCAATACAGAATTTCCCAAAATCTGGGTGTCACTGAGTATATGAGCATCTATACAGTAACACTCTCTGATTGCTGAAACACTATCTAGGAAGGTAGAGCAGTATAAATAAAACTAAAAGTAAAAGGAGGAGAGTCAATGTCTGCGAACGCCATGACAACTACCTTGATAGTCTCCGAACTGAATAAGCTCCAACACTAGCAACCTTCATGTCCGAAAGTACTTGGATTTGCACGCGAAGTGTAGAGTGCAATACGAGTACAACCGACCCAATATACTCAACAAGTAACAAGACTAACCTTGAGCTGAATGTAGACATGCTTCCAGGTTTAACACTTAAGCTCAATACAGATAAATCATGCCAAGTATGACATATATGAGGAATACTACATCTCTATATCTATATGCCAACGTGCATATCATATGTGATGCAACACAATGAAAACCTCACGTACTCACACTTTCAAAGTACTCAATCTGGCTTTCTTAATTCTCACTCATTACACTCAGTCACTCAGCACTGTACGATATCTACGCTCACTGTTGGTATGTCAGACTCCGTAGGGGCGGATCCTGCCCAAGTGCTAATAATAAGCCAATCTGGCCTGCAACCTGATCCAAAAATAATAAAGCCTAAAAGCCCTTCTGCGACATGCAGCTCGATCCATATAATTATATATATAAAGCTGCCTACTACGGCATGCAGCCCGATCCACAAATCTCACTCACAACACGACTCTCAGGCCCCAACTCACTCATCAATCTCTCTAGTCTCTTGGGCTCACAAATCTCATGCTAATCAGCTCAAAAACTGATATATAACATAACAATATATAGTAATAGAGACTGATATATGGCATGCAATGATGGATGGACTGAGTACAAAATTGCCATCTAAGCAAATAATTCAACAGCAGAAATTACCCTAATGGGTCTCAACAAGATAAGCATACAACCTCAACATGATTTCTAACATGGATTGATGCTTAATTGCTCTAACACATAGAGATCACATGAATCGTAACAAAGGTTGATGAGTAAACAGTACCACGGAATTGACTGGATCACAATTACTACGGTGCACGCCCACATGGCCGTCACATAGCATGTGCGTCACCTCAACACTAACTACATAATACGTAATTCAGGGGCTCATACCCTCAGATCCAAGTTTAGAAGTGTTACATACCTCAAACCGTGCAAATCTCTACTCCAATAAGCCCTTGCCTTGTGAATCGGCCTCCGGACGCCTCGAATATAGCCACAAGCAACTCGATAACACAAGCTATAGGAATCAATTCCATATGACAAAGCTAATTTCTTTAACAAAAGTCAAAAAGTTAACCACGAGCCCACGTCTCGGGATGCGACAAAATTAACAAAATTTGAACACCCATTCAACTACGAGTCTAACCATACAAAAATTACTGAAATCTGATCACAACTCGACCTTCAAATCCTCAAATTAAAGAATATGATGTTTTTACAATTTTTCTCAATTTTCGAACCCAAAAAACTAATTAAATAATAAAAACAATGATAGATTCATGTAATTTAACCAAATCACTTACCCGGATCACTTCCTTGAAAATACCTTCACGAATCGCCTTAATCCGAGCTCCCAAAATCAAATTATGAAATATAAGTCAAACCCTCGTTTTTGGAAAACTTATATTCTGCCCAGGGATTATACATTGAGATCGCGGAATTTCCATCGTGATAACGAAGAACAAAATCTTCAGTAGCCCAAATCCTTCTACGTGAACGCACAAACCAGGTTGCGAACGCGGTGACCAAATACCCCTGACCTACGCGATCGCGAACAACCTCACGTGATTGCAAAGAACAACACGTGGAACCCCAACTTCTTCCTTTCCTCTTCGCGAACGCGACTTAACCCACACGTTCACGATGCACTGAAAGCCAAAGCTCCGCGATCGCAAACCTCATTTCGCGATCGCATAAAATAAAGTCCCCAGCTGCCCAAAATACTCTTTGCGATCTCGATCCTCCTTCCGTGATTGCATATAATGAAAGCAGCACTAGCAAAAATCATTACTCTTCATGGTCCGAAATGCCCCGAACATGGTCCGAATCACACCCGAGGCCTCGGGACCTTAACCAAACTTACCAAAAAGTCATAAAATATCATACAAACTCGCTCGAAGTGTCAAAACCCATCAAACAGCACTAAAACCACGTATCGCGCATCGATTCAAGCCTAATAAACTTATGAACGTCTAACTTTCAAAACTAATGCAGAAACATATAAAACCAACTCCGATTAACCTCAAATATTGCACATAAGTCACAAATGACACAATGGACCTATTTTCCCACTTCCGGAACCAAACCGAGCACGGTAACCACAAAGTCAACTCTCGGTGAAACTTCTCAACTCTCCAAACTTCAAGTTTTCCAACTTTCGCCAATTCAAGCGAAAATCACCTACAGACCTCCAAATCAACATCCGGACACACTCCTAACTCCAAAATCACCATACAGATCTATCGGAACCATCAAAACCCCATTCCGAAGTCGTTTACACGTAAGTCAACATCCGGTCAACTCTTTCTGCATAGGCTTTCAATCTTGGGACTAAACATCCTAATTAATTCTAAAACTTCCCTGGAACCAAACCAACTGCCCCGACAAGTTATATAGAAATAATTGAGCACATAATAAGCAGTAGATGGGGGAACGGGGCTACAGCACTCAAAACGACCAACTGGATCGTTACATCGTCCTCTTCTTAAACAAACATTTATCCTCGAACCGGTCTAGAATCATACTTGGAGTCTCAAATAGGCGTGGATATCTGCTCCGCATCTCCCGCTGGGTCTCCTATGTAGCCTCATCGACTGGATGGGCTCTCCACTGCACCTTCACTGAAGCTATGTTATCTGACCTCAACTTTCGAACTTGCCGATCTAAATTAGCCACCGGCTCCACATCATAAGTCAAATCTCCTTCCAACTGAATCGTGCTGAAGTCCAAAACCTTGGACGGATCGCCAACATACTTCCAAAGCATGAAAACATGAACCACTGGATGAACACTCGACAGACTAGGAGGCAATGCAAGCTTGTAAGCCACCTCTCCAATCCTCTTAAGCACCTGAAGAGGCCCAATATACCGATGGCTCAACTTGCCCTTCTTTTCGAATCTCATCACACCCTTCATGGGTCAAACTCTGAGCAGTACCTTCTCTCCCACCATTTAAGCAACATCACGAACCTTTTGATCAGTGTAGCTCTTCTATATAGACTGCGCATGCAAAGCTGATCGTGAATCAACTTAACCTTGTCCAAAGCATCCTGAACCAAGTCAGTACCCAATAACTTAGGCTCACCCGGCTCAAACCAACCCACCGGAGACCGACACTACCTCCCATACAAAGTCTCATATGGAGGCATCTGAATGCTTAATTGGTAGCTGTTATTATAGGCAAACTCTACATGTGGAAGAAAATGATCCCAAGAACCCCTGAAATCCATGATACAAGCGTGTAGCATATCCTCAAATATCTTAATAGTGCGCTCGGACTGACCATCCATATGAGGGTGGAATTCTATACTCAACTCAAATCGTGTGCCTAGCTCTCGTTACACTGCTCTCCAAAACCGATGTAAACAGCGTGGTTCGATATGAAATGAAGGACACTAGCACACCGCAAAGGCGAACAATCTCGCGGATCTAGATCTCAGCCAACTGTTCCGAAGAATTAGTACCGACAGGAATGAAAATCGGACTTGGTCAGCTGATCCACAATCACACAAATAGCATCAAACTTTCTCGAAGTTCGTGGAATCCCAACTACAAAATCCATGGTGTCTCTGAAGCAATCCGCGCGGTCTCTGATGCTCGTACTTCACCTGCTGACAATGTAGCCATTGAGCTACAAACCCCACTATGACTTTCTTCATCCTCCTTCACCAATAGTGCTGCCTCAAGTCCTGATACATCTTTGTGACACTCGGATGAATGGAATACCGCGAACTATGGGTCTCCTCAAGAATCAACTCACGTAGCTCATCCACATTGGGCACACAAATCCGACCCTGCATCCGTAATACCCTATCATCCCCAATAGTAACATCCTTGGCATCATCGTGCTGAGCCATGTCCTTAAGGACAAGCAAATGGGGATCATCATACTGATGCTCTCTGATGCGATAATATAAGGAAGACCGAGAAACCACACAAGCTATAACCCGACTGGGCTGCGAAACATCTAATCTCATGAACTGATCAGCTAACACCTGAACATCTGATGCAGGCGGTTCCTCACCTACCGAAATAAATGCAAGACTTCCCATACTCACATCCTTTCTACTCGAGGCATCGGCCACCACATTGGCCTTTTCGGCATGACACATAATGGTAATATCACAGTGCTTTAGCAGCTCCAAACATCTTTGCTGTCTAAAATTTAGACCCTTTTGTTTGAACATGTGCTGGAGACTTCGATGATCCATAAATACCTCGCAAGACACACCATAGAGATGATGCCTCCAAATCTTCAATGCATGAATGATGGCTGCCAACTCCAAATCATGAACATGGTAATTCTTCTCATGGGGCTTTAACTGGCAGGAAGCATATGCAGTCACTCTACCCTCCCGCATCAAGACACACCAATACCAAGCCGAGAAGCATCACAATACATTGTATAAGAGCATGACGTTGAAGGCAAAACTAGAACCAGCGCTGTGGTCAAGGCAGTCTTGAGCTTCTGGAAGCTCTCCTCACACTCATCAGACCACCTGAATGGAGCACCCTTCTGGGTTGACCTGGTCAAAGGAGACGCAATGGATGAGAAAACTCTGAATCTCAGTAGTTGAAGATGGTCTGGGCTATCTCTGAACTACCTCTATCTACTTTGGATCTACCTTAATCCCCTTAGTGGACACCACGTGCCCCAAGAACGCCACCGAACTGAGCCAAAGTTCACACTTGGAGAACTTGGTGTAAAGCTTCTCCTTTCTCAACATCTATATAATCCTCAAATGATTTGCATGCTCCTCCTAGCTACGTGAGTACACCAGGATATCATCAATAAATGCTATGACAAACGAATCAAGATATGGCTGGAATACACTATTCATCAGATTCATAAATGTTGTTGGGGCGTTGGCTAGCCCAAAGGATATCATGAGGAACTCATAGTGACCATAGCAGGTCCTGAATGTTGTCTTCAGAATATCAGAGTCCCGAATCTTCAATTGGTGATACCCAAACCTCAAATCAATTTTAGAGAACACCCTCGCTCCTTGAAGTTGGTCAAATAAATCAGCGATGCACCGCAAATGATACTTGTTCTTGATTGTAACTTTGTTCAACTGCCAATATTTGATGCACATCCGCATAGTGTCATCCTTCTTCTTGTGCACCCCAAGGCAACACACTAGGCCTAATTTACCCCTTATTAAGAAGGTCTTGAAGCTGCTTGTTCAGTTCTTTCAACTCTGCTGGTGCCATACGATACGGAGGAATAGAAATGGGCTGAGTGCCCGGCACTAAGTTAATACCAAAAACAATATCCCTGTCGGGTGGCATGCCCGACAGGTCTGCAGGAAACACATTCGAAAAGTCTCGCACTACTAGAACAGAATCAATTGTAGGAGTATCAGCACCAATGTCCCTCACAAAGGCCAAATATGACAGATACCCTTTCCCAACCATTCGTTGGGCCTTCAGATAATAAATCACCCTGCTGGGAACATAATCTATGGAGCCTCTCCACTCGATCCTCAACAATCCCATCATCGCTAACATCATGGCCTTAGCGTGACAATCCAAAATACCATGACATAGGGACAACCAATCCATACCCCAAATCACGTCGAAATCAACCATACTAAGCAATAAAAGATCAACTCCAGTCTCCACTTCCCAAATAGTCACCACACAAGACCGATACACACGGTCCACAATATTACTATCCCCCACCAATGTAGATATATGAAAAGGTGAAAATAGGGACTTACGGGGCATATCTACATAACGAACAAAATATGATGATACATACAAATAAGTGGAACCAGAGTCAAATAACATAGAAGCATCCCTGTGGCATACTGAGACAATTTATGTGATCGCTGTGTATGAAGCAACGGCCTCTGGCCTGGTAAGAATAGCATAGAATCGATCCTGACGGCCACCTGCTCGGCCTCCCCCTCTACGGCGACCTCTAGCTGCTTGGGCCCTACCCCAAACTGGCTGAGCGGGTGGTGAAGTAACTGGTGTAGAAGTCATAGCCTGACCCCTCTACCGAGCTAGACCTCCCAATAGATGGGGACAATACCTTCTCACATGTCAAAACTACCCACACTCATAGCAACTCCGATCCATCAATAGTGGTGGTGATTGAATCGGATCCCGAGAACCAGAATACCTGCTAGAAGAATCTAGTGAAGATGAACCCTTAATTGAAGGAGCAAGAGATGAACTATGAGCTAGGAGGGCACTAAGAGATGACTGATCCGGATGGGCATTCTATGAACCATGGCTAGCGGATACACCACGATAAACTGAACGAGACATCTAACCGGGCCTATGAGGACGACCCCCGCTGTGGTGGGACTGACCCCCAGAAGAAACACCGCTGAAACCACCTGAACCACGAGGCCTCTTGGCCTCCTTCTCCTCATGCTTCTGACTATAGACCAGCTCTAGCCGCCTAGAAATATCAACCACCTCGTCGAACATAGCACCTGGCGCATTCTCTCGAGTCATAATAAAACGCAATCCATAGCTGAGGCCATCAATGAACCTGCTAATCCTCTCCCTCTTTGTGAGAACCAATCAGATCACATCATGAGCCAAATCTAAAAACCTCATCTCGTACTGGGTCACGGACATACCCTCCTGGCGTAGCTGCTCAAACTGCCTATGCAAATCCTCCCTACGGGTTGGTGGAACAAACTTCTCCAAGAAGAGAACGGAGAACTCGTGCCATGAAAGTGGTGCAACATCGGCTGGCCTACTCCATTCATAAGCCTCTCACCATCTAAAGGCTACCTCCTTCAGCTGAAAGGTAGTAAACGAGAGCCCACCAGTCTTGAGAATACCCGCCGTGTGAAGAATCTGCTGGAACCTATCCAAGAAGTCCTGAGCATCCTCTGACTTAGCCTCACTGAATGTTGGAGGCTTGAGCCTCCCAAACCTCTCTAGTTTCTTCTGCTCCTCATCACTCATAATGGGACCCACCTGCGCATAAGCAGATGCAACCGGCTGGGCTAGTAGTACCCTCGGTGTTTGAAGTCCCTGCCTCACTTGCTTTGGAGTACGGGCAGCGGTACTCTAACCACCTCCCACGGCCTGAGAAGTGGCTGGTGCGGCTGAAACTGAAACCGCCTGTGCAAGGCTAGTGTAAACAGTCAATATCTGGGCCAAAGCCTCCAAAAGGCCTGGAATCACAATAGGCACAGTTGGTGCTTGAGCTGGTCTCACCGGCTCAACCACATCTGGAATCTACTCCTGAGCTGGAGCAACTGGTGGATCAGCAGGTGCTACTCTAGCTGCTGTATGAGCTACACCTCGGCCTCTACCGCAGCCCCATCCTCACGTGGCCCTAGCTGGTGGTACTGGTGGCCGTCCGTCCGATTCGATAGCAGATGCCTTCACTAGCTATAAGAGAATAGAATAACAGAAGTGTAGTTTCCGGATTCAACAAATTCGCACGACAAGAAAACAAGAAGGTGAAGTTTTCCTAAGGGTTCGACAGCCTCTCGAAGATAAGTACAGATATCTTCGTACTGATCCGCAAGACTCTACTAAACCTGCTCATCACTTGTGAGACCTATGTAACATAGGCTCTGATACCAACTTGTCACAACCCAAAATCACATGTGCCGTGATAACGCCTATCGCGATACTAGCCAAGTCGACAACTCTCAAATACATGCATCTTTAACTTAAACATAATAAAATAGGCTTAATCAATTAAAATCTCATAATAACTAGATGAAAACACCACAACTCAGTATTGAATTTCCCAAATTTCGGGTGTCATTGAGTACATGAGTATCTATAGAATAATATGGTCTGACTGTTGAAACATTATCTAGGAAGGTAGAACAGTATAAGTAAAACTAAAAGTAAAAGGAGGAGAGTCAAGGTCTGCGGATGCCAAGGCAGCTACCTCTATAGTCTTTGAACTGAATAAGCTCCAACACTAGCAACCTCCATGCCCGGAAGTAGCTGAATCTACACACGAAGTGTAGAGTGTATTATGAGTACTACCGACCCAATGTACTCAATAAGTAAGAAGACTAACATTGAGCTGAAAGCAGTGACAAGCCCAACCAATACAGTCCAAATATAGAATATAACAGAACAAAAATGACAGGAAATATGATAATAATATCTTAGAGAATCTCCTAATCAGTTGGTAAATACAGTACAAGAATGTAGACATGCTTCTAGGTTTAACATTTAGGCTCAACACAAATAAAATATGCCAAGCATGACTGATATGAGGAATATTACATCTCCATATCTACATGCCAATGTGCAAATCATATGTGATGTAACACAATGAAAACCTCACGTACTCACACTCTTAGAGTACTCAATTAGGCTGTCTCAATTCTCACTCATCACACTCAATCACTCAGCAATGTGCGGTTCCTATGCTCTTTGCTGGTATGTCACACTCTATAAGGGCAGATCCTGCCCAAACGCTAATAATAAGCCAATCTGGCCTGCTGCGGCGCGCAGCTCGATCCCATAATAATAAAGCCCAAAAGTCTTGCTACAGCGTGCAACCCGATCCATATAATAATAATTTATATAAAGCCATAAGGCCTATTGCGGCGTGCAGCCCGATCCACAAATCTCACTCACAACACGGCTCTCAGGCCCCAACTCACTCATCAATCTCTCTAGTCTCTCAGGCTCACAAATCTAATGCTAACCATCCCAAACAATGATATATAATACAACAATAAATAGTAATAGAGACTGAGATATGACATGCAATGATGGATGTGACTGATTACAAAATTGCCATTTAAGCAAATAATTCAACCACAGAAATGACCCCAGTGGGTCTCAACAGGATAAGCATATGGCATAAACATGATTTCCAACATGGCTTGTAGCTTAATTACTCTATCACATAGAGATGAAATGAATAGAAACAAGGTTTGATGACTACACAGTACTACTGAATTGACCGGATCAAAATTACTACGGTACACGCCCACACACCGGTAACCTAGCATGTGTGTCACCTCAACACTAGCCACATAATATGTAATTCAAGGGTTCATACCCTCAGATCCAACTTTAGAAGTGTTACTTTCCTCAAACAGTGCAAATCTCTACTCGGATAAGCCCATGCCTCGCGAATCAGCCTCCGAACACCTCGAATATAGCCACAAACAACTCCATAAAATCAACACAAGCAATAGGAATCAATTCCATACGTCAAAGCTAAGTTCTTTAGCAAGTCAAAAAGTCAACTAAAAAAGTCAACCCCGGGCCCATGTCTTGGAATCCGACTAAATTAATAAAATTTGTACACACATTCAACCATGAGCCTAACCATACCAAAATTACTCAAATCTGATCACAACTCGTCCTTCAAATCCTCGATTTAAAGCCTATGAAGTTTCTACAATTTTCCTCAAATTTTTCATCCTAAAACACAAATAAAATGATTAAAAAAATGATACATTCATGTAATTTAACCAAATCCAAGTTAGAATCACTTACCTCAATCACTTCTTTGAAAATCCCTCCAAGAATCGCCTCAATCCGAGCTCCCAAACTCATATTATGAAATATATTATGGAAAACTTATACTCTACCCTGGGATTAAACATTGCGATTGTAGAATTTCCTTTACGATCGCGAAGAACAAAATCTTCAGTTGCCCAAATCCTTCTATGCAAATGCATACTAGGTCGCGAACGTGGTTACCAAACATCCCTGACCACGAGACTGCGGACAGCCTCATGCGATCGCAAAGCACAACGCGTGGAACCCTAGCCTCTTCCTTTCCTCTTCGCAAAAGTAACTCATTTTGCCATCGCATAAAAGAAATCCGCAGCTGCCCAAAATACTCTCCACGATCGCGATCCTCCTCTCGCGGTCTCATATAAGGAAATAAGCACTAGCAAGAATCAGTAGTCTTCAAGTTCAGAAATGCGCCGAACATGGTTTGAATCACACCTGAGGCCCCTGGAAACTCAACCAAATACACCAACAAGTCCTAAAACATCATACGAACTCGCTCGAAGCGTCAAATCATATCAAACAACACTAAATCATCGAATCGTGCATCGATTCAAGCCTAATGAACTCATGAACTTCTACCTTTCAAAACTAATGCCGAAACATACCAAACCAACTCCGATTAACCTCAAATTTTACACACAAGTGATAAATAACAAAACGGACCTATTCCCACTTCCTGAACCAAAATCTGAGCCCAGTAACAATAAAGTGAACACTCAGTCAAACTTCTCAAATCTCCAAACTTCAGCTTTTCCAACTTTTGCCAATACAAGCCAAAATCACCTATGAACCTCCAAATAAATATCCGGCCAGACTCCTATGTCAAAAATCACCATACGGAGCTATCAAAACAATCAAAAATCCACTCTGTAGTCGTTTACACATAAGTCAATATCCAGCCAACTATTTCAACTTAGGCTTCCAACCTTGGGACTAAGTGTCCCAATTCATTCTGAAACATCCGCGGAACTAAACCAACTACCCTAACAAGTCACATAACAGCAATTGAGCACAGAATAAGCAGTAAATGGAGGAATGGGGCTATAACACTCAAAACGACTGGTCGGGTCATTACAGGATGGCCTCTACCAAATGAACCCCTACCTTCAGATGAGTCACCACCGAAACCACCAAAGTGATAAAGCCTCTTCTCAGATACCTCTTCTCTGGTAGACCACGAATCATCTCGATCCGTCTAGCAATCTCTACCGCTCACTAGAAAGATATATCATTCCCAGTCTCCTTGGCCATCTGTAGGGTGATGCCAAAGGTAAGACCATCAATGAATCTCCTCACCCTCTCTCTATTAGTAGGAATCAAGATAGCTGCATGGTGAGATAGGTCCATAAATCTGATCTCCTACTAGGTAACAGTCATGCTACCCTACTAGAGGCACTCAAACTGCATGCGGTAGTCCTCTCTCAGAGTAAAAGGAATGAACTTCTCCAAAAATAGCTGTAAAAACAGATCCCAAGTGAGTGGCGGTGAACCTGCTGGTTCGGCTCGAACATAATCTTGCCACCATCTCTTGGTAGAGCCGGTCATCTGAAACACTACGAGGTCGACTCCACAATACCCATGTTGCGCAACACCTCATAACAACGGTCCAAATAAACCTGGGTGTCCTCAGAAGGTGTACTGCCAAAATAGATAGGAAAGAGCTTTGTTAACTTATACAACCTCGTCAATCCCTCAGAAGACATCACATGCCTCTCCCCAATCTGTGTAGAAATAATAGGCTAAACTACCCCAATTGCTGGAACCGTCAGAGTCTGGCATAGGGGAGCCATCTGCTCCAGAGTGTGAGTGGGGGGAGTCTGAGCTCTTCCCCCATCCTGAGAGACAGATGGTGCCATATGAAATACTCCGTCCTAGGCTAAACTCTCATAAGGCCAACTAAGCGGAGGGCGTCCTGAAGTACGGGGGTAGTAATAAATCCCTCCAGGACCTGAGCGGGTCCGACTGGTGCTATGTGAACATGGATCTCCTCCTCATGCTCGATCTGAGGCTCTGCAACAGGTGCTGCTGCACGTACTAGTGGCTGAGCTCTGCCTTTGCCTCGGCCCCTACCTCCGGCCCGGCCCTACCCTTAGTAGTGGCTGCAACAGGGGGCTTGAGCTCCTGCCTGGCTGTAGATGTTGTGCATGTCCTCACCATCTGTGGGAGAACAAGAACAAAATAGTTTAATCTTCAGTATTAGAATAAAGTTGCACGATAGAGAAAGAAATAAGTGAAATTTTTCCTAAAGCTCTATAGCCTCTAGAAGTTAAGTATAGATGTCTCCATACCGATCCTCCGGACTCTATTAGGCTTGCTCATGACTCGTGCGACCTAGGAAATCTAGTGCTCCGACACTAACATGTCACAACCCGGAATCCCAACATCAGGACCGTGATGCTGCCTAACATCTACTTTCTAGGAAAACCAATATTAGGTAATTAATTAACCAGTTTTAGAAATTATAACAAGGTAATTATAATTGATACTTAATAAATTAAATGAACACAGTGTATCATATAATGCGGTACTAAACAATTCCCAGAAATCTAGAGTCACAAGTTCATGAGCATCTAGAATATTACAAACGTGGCCTGAAGTAAAGCGTAGTACTATTTGAAACTAGAATAATAGTAAGGCATGGTAGAAAGGGACTTCCGGAACTACGAACGCCAACAGCTCTACCTCAAGTCTCCTGCAGCAGTCAAATCCGAGCAGTCTCCGCTATGCGCCGTTAGGACCGACACCGGGATCTGCCCGAGAAGTGAATAATTATGGCATGACTACACTGATCCCATGTACTCTGTAATTGCCTAGCTTAACTTCGACGAAGTAGCGATGAGGCTATGAAAAGTCACCCACAATAAACCTGTACGAAATAATAATAATAGAAAACACGAATAGAAATAAAATAGTAAACTCATATCAACGGACCCAAAGGTTAACTACCAGGGCCCCAGAATAACATAATCTAAAATCTCAAATCATGATACCGAAAATAAACTCTACAGCCACAAACAACTACAATACATCAAATTCGTTGCGGCGTGCAACCCGATCCCATGTTTTAACATAATATCTTTTACAGCGTACAACTCATTTCCAATATCAATATCATATCATTTTATATTCCGTTGCGGCGTACAACCCGATCCCCAAATATTAATTCATTTTAGTACCGTTGCAGCGTGAAACCCGATCCACAATGTCAATTAATCAACATAAAAAACTCAAAATCACTATTCACGAAATATCAACACAACAGAGAAATGAAATGCGCGGAACAGTATGAACTATAAGTACAAAAGGAGAATAACCTATACTTCGTAATCCTCTAACATTGACAAAATATTAATACTTAAATAACTAATGCCTCACGTAATCGAAATAGCATAATGGAGTGCATCAAGTAATATAAGAACAATAAAAGGAAGTTAAAACAGGTGACAATGAGAACATATAATTAAAGCAAGTAGGAACATATATCAGGTAAGCCATTATTGAGTGAGAATTGAACAAATCAAAGCAAATAACAATTAACAAGCAAGGCATAGATATCAAGTAGGATTATGTAGCAATTAAAACATATTGGTTAGATAACATGGAATACATGAAGTCACGACAGTAAATAGCCCATCCTCGCATGCTTAATCCCATGACGATGCGTATACACTCGTCACCTTGCATATACGTCGTTTCCCCATATAATTCACATAACAAATAGTCCAACAAGTCCTAATTTCCTTAAGTCAGGGTTAGACACAACACTTACCTTACTCCGCAACCAAGTCAATCAACCAACCACGGCCTTGCCTTGTTGAAAAACCCTCCAAACCAACCAAATCTAACCTATTATCGATCAAACAATTCAAAATAAGCTTTAGAAACTACCCACAAAAGAAAAAGGTTCAATCTTTAATGAGTTTGGAAAAAAAGTCAGTAAAAGTCAACCTCGGACCCGCTCGACCAAAACCCAGGTCTAAGGGTAGATCTCGACTACTCATAATCCCAGGAGTTCTTATATGTGTTTTGTTTTGAGGTCTGAGTCCAATTCGACCCTTAAATCAAAAAAAATCTTTTTTAAAAACGTAGACAAAAATCCTCAAACTTTCTCTTGGATTCATATGAATTTGATGTTCAATCTCATGTATGATCATATAACCCAATTGAAAGTAGATTAAAATCACCTACCCAATGATTGTATGTGAAAATCCTTTCCAAATTGCCTCCTATCGACTCTAGGGTTCAAAGATGTGAAAATTAGACTAGAATCCTGTCTTCCAGTGCTTTTGTTCAACTGCGGATGTTGCAAATGTGATCTTAGGTTCGCATTTGCGAACCCTCGCAATTTTCGAACAGGGATCACAAAAGCAAACGCCAACAACCCACACAGATGTCACAATTGCGATGGAAGCCTTCTTCACAAAAGCGACACAATGGTCACAAATGCGACCCAGCCCAATCCTGTACTGTCTTTATAAATGCCAAGAGGTAGTCGCATTTGCGATATCTGGACCTCCCTTGTCCTCTTCGCAATTGCAATGTTGGTTCTTGCAATTGGAACAACTACAACACCAGCACACCGACAACCTATAATCAACTCTATCCAATCGGAAATACATCTAAAACTCAACCAATCCCTCGGGGCTCCAAACCAATCCCTCGGGGCTCCAAACCAAACATCCACACAAGTCTAAAAGTATCATACGAACTCGCTCGTGCGATCAAAAACAAATATAACATCTAGAACCATGAGTCAGACATCAAAATGCATGAAATTCAAAAGAAAACTTATAATCCTCTAGAATCACAACCAAGCATCCAAATCCTATCAATCCAACTCCAAATTGCACCAAATTTTACAGACAACTCCAAACATTCAAATTGCTCACTTTCGGCAAAACAAGTCAAATCGACCTAGGGACCTCTATATTCAATTATGGGCATATGCCCAAGTCTGAAATGACAATGCAGACCTACCTGAATTGTCAAAATACCGATACGGGATCATTACCCAAATAAGGGCTAGTACTCAAAAGGACATGTCGGGTCATCACATGATCGGAGTTTGAATTTTATGTAAAAAATTTTGGAGTAGAATTTTGATGGTTCCAATAGCTTCATATGGTGATTATGGTCTTAGGCGCATGCTCGAATATAGATTTGGACGTTCGTAGGCTGATTTGATGCTTTTGTCAAAAGTTAAAAAGTTGAAGATTTGGAGTGTTTATAGGTTTGACTAGGAGTTTACTTTGATGATATCGGGAGTTGGAATATATCCACTATGTCATTTGTGACTTGCACGCAAAATTTGAGGTCATTTAGAGTTGTTTAGGCTTGTTCGGTGTAAGTTTTGAATTCGGAAATGTGGATTAGTTCCTTAGGCTTAAATTGAGGTACAATTCGTGATTTTTCATATTTTTTTATATGACTTGAGGACTCAAGTTGGTCCGTGTTATGTTTTGGGAGTGGTTGGTATGTTTGGACGGGGTCCCCGGGGCCTCACAGGAGTTTCAGATTGAGTTTTGACCATTTGTGGACTTCGTTGTATAGTTGAAGTTTAAGGTTTCTGGTGTTTTTGCATTTACAAGGGGCTTAGCTGCAGATGCGGAGTTGCAGGTGTGGCAGTGTGATTGCAGAAATGAAGGAGGAGCTATAAGAGAAAGTCCGCATATGCAAACCATGGAGTGCAGGTGTGCACTCATAGGTGCGGCCAGTTGTTCACATAAGCGCTCTCACAGGTGCGGAGGTGATCCACATAAGCCGATTGTCAGAGGTTGATACACGCGGGAAAGGCTTATTAGAGGATTGAATTGGCTTGCTTGAAGTAAGTATGTTACATAGACTTGGTTGAGGCACTAGTTGCTTGAGTTATTTCTGATAGGTACGTGCTATAAGTGGCACATATGTATGGGGTTGAGCCCATGTGCGTGCACTGGGTTATTTATTCATGCTCGGGTAGTACATAGGCTAATATATACCTTGAATTGCTTGCTAAGCTTTATGCTGTGATATTTCTTATATTTGTAACCCCGTGGTACGTTATTGGATCCATTTTTGAGATTACAAAGAGGCTAATCTCCTGATTAAACTTGATAATTTCTATTTCCATGATGTAATTGCCGATTTGAGCTACGTTAGTACCCTTTGCACATGCATACACTTTAGCATGTCACTTATTACCAGTCTAGGAGTATGAAGTCTGATATTTATTGATCATATACATGTATTCTTGTATATTTATTTGTGTGATATGGTTTGGACAGGTAGCACGTATGCACGCCATGCAGATTATGATGTTGTGCCTATGACCATGCCGGGCGGATTGTATTGTTGAGCCTATGACCATGCCGGGCGGATTGTGTTCTTGAGCTTGTGACTACGCTAGGTTGATTATGATTATTGTACGTGACTATGTTGTGTAGCATGTGAATATTGGATCCTTTCCTAGGGTAACCCTGTCTTGTGCTTTCTTGATGGTGTACACGCTTATTGAGGAAAACTGATTAGTGGTTTGGTACGGTTGAGGAAATTTTGAGGAAAAGTTTGGCCAATATTTGTTTTGAGTTGTTATATTTCATCCATACTTGCAATTTTCTTGGTTAATTACCTAATTTACTTGCATATCATCTTTATATGCTAGATCATTAACTGAGTATAGTGCTTAAGTAATTGTGTACACCAAGATGGTTCTTTATGTGCTTTATGATTGATTGTATTCTTGTTCTGTACTTGTTAAATACATGAAGTGTATAAGTGATTAGCATGTATATGTTATAATTCTTGCTTCTTTTACCTCGTTGATGTTAGTTATGATACTTGCTGAGTACATGCAGCCAAATGTATATTCAGGTGTCGAACCTGTTCACCATTAGCTGAGGCTTATTGCTGAGTTGGTCATCCGAGAGACGAGGTAGAGCTGCATATCGATCACAGTCTTAGCATCTTTTTGTATTTGTACTATTGTATTTATTTCAGACAATATGTTATTTGGCTTTCTCAGACTTGTAATTCCATTTTAGTGCATATGAGCTGTATGTACTAGTTCTGAGGGATTTATCATGTATTGTCGTTATTATGTTATGTTGAGACTTTAGACTTATTATTTAATTTTTTTCATTTCTATTACTATGATTTGTTACTGCTATTTTCGTCTTGCTTAGTGAGTTCGTTAGGCGCCATCATGGTCGGTTGGCCGTTTTGGGTCGTGACAAGTTAGCATAAGAGCCCCAGGTTCATAGATTCTATAGGTCATGAGCAAGTTTAGTAGAGTCTTGCGGATCAGTTCGGAGACGTCTGTACTTATCTTCGAGAGGTCTTGGCTCAAATCTTGAGTGTGTGCACGAGCTTGGCTCAGGCGGTTATGATTCAAATTGCACCAGCTACCTCACAAGCGGGGGAAGGAGCCCAGACTCCCACCAACCCGTACACCAGAGCAGCTAGCTCATGGTTATCGGACACCAGGGGCGTTGCCTGTTAAGCCAGTCGTTGATGCTTGGGCCAAGGTTGGTCCACCTATGTTCGATGAGGAGCAAAAGAGGTTGGAGAATCTTAAGAGGCTTGGACCTCCCGAGTTTAGAGGTAGAGAGTAAGAGGATGCTCATAGTTTTCTACATCGGTGTCATCGGATTCTTCGCACAACGGGTATTGTGGATATCAGCGGAGTTACCTTACTACTTTCCAGCTGACAGGAGAAGCCTACAGGTGGTAGTAGACTGATGATTCAGGCAGGGCAGCTGGCGCGACACCACTTACATGGCATAGTTCTCAGTTCTCTTCTTAGAGAAGTTTGTCCCACAGACTCGCAGATAGGAGTTGCATAGGGAGTTTTAGCTACTACGCTAGGGGGATATGACTGTGAATCGGTACGAGATGAGATATGTAGATTTGGCATGTCATGTAGTATGGTTGGTTCCCATTAAGATAGAGAAGATTAGGAGGTTCATTGATGGCCTCAACTATGGTTTACATTACAGCTTGGCTCGAGAGGCCGAGATGGATGCTAGGTTTGACCAGGTGGTTGATATTGCTAGATGGTTGGAACAGGTTCACAGGCTTGAGTGTGAGGAGCGGGAGGCCAAGAGGCCTCGTGGTTTCAGGTGGTTTTTGCAGTGCCTCATCTGGAGGCCAATCACATTACAGTAAGTGTCATCTTTTTAAGCCTTCTTAGGCAGCTCATCATATTCCTCATGGTTTATTAGTTAGCCATAGTTTATATAATGCTCGCCCAGTTCACTCATCATTCAGTGCACTGCCGGCATATAGTTCTTACTGTGCTCCATCTTCTTAGGGTTCTACAGGCAGTTATTTGGGTTACGAATGTGGAGACATAAGTCATATCAAGAGGGATTGCCGCAGATATCTAAGTAGGGTTCCACAGCAAAGCTCGAAGCCTATGATTTCAGCACCAGAAACTACACCACTAACACAGCCAGCTAAGGGTGGGGCTAAGTCAGTTCGAGGTCACCCTAGAAGGGGAGGTCGGTCAGGGCGATCAAGCCCATTGCTATGAATTTCCTGCCAGGCCAGAGGCAGTTTGTTTTGACGCCGTGATCACAAGTATTGTTTTAGTGTGTCACATGGATTCTTTAGTGTTATTTGACCCTAATTCCACTTATTCATACGTGTCATCATACTTTTCATGTTATTTGGATATGCCTCATGATTATTTAGCTATGCCTGTTCATGTTTCTACACCGGTGGGTAACTAGATTATGGTAGATCGTGTATATGGGTCTTGTGTGGTTATTATTGGAGGTTATGAGACCATAGTTGATTTTCTACTGCTTAGCATGGTTGATTTTGACGTGATTTTGGGCATGGATTAGTTGTCTCCATATCACGCTATTTTTGATTGTCACGCTAAGACCGTGACGTTGGTTATGCAGGGATTTCTGAGGTCGGAGTGGAAAGGCTCCCTGGATCATGTTCCTAATAGAGTGATTTCATATTTGAAGGCTCAATAGATGATTGAAAAGGAGCGTTTGGCATACATAACCTTTATGAGGGATGTTACTGCTGATACTCCTACCGTTGAGTCAGTTTTGGTGGTGAGAGATTTCCCAGATGTGTTCCCAGCAAACCTACCGGGCATGCCACCGGATAGGGATATTGATTTTGGTATTGACTTGTTGCCGGGCACTCAGCCCATATCTATTCCACCATATCACATGGCACAAGTGGAGTTGAAGAAACTAAAGTAACAACTTCAGGAGTTTCTTGATAAGGGTTTTATCAGACCGAGTGATTCACTTTGGGGTGCTCCAGTTCTACTGGTGAAGACGAAAGAAAGCTCTATGAGGATGTGTATTGACTACAGACAGCTGAACAAGTTTACAGTCAAGAACAAGCACCCACTACCGTGTATTGATGATTTGTTCGATCAGCTTCGGGGTGCTAGGGTGATACCACAGTATAAGAGACAGAGCAAGAGACTCCGTGAAAGCAAGCCTAATCGTATGAACGGCACCACAGTACAAAGAACAAAGCAAGAGACTCGAGGAAAGCAAGCTTAATCATAGGTACGAAAGTTTTCCTACAAAAAGGGGGCTGGCTATTGCCAAGCTACACCCAACGGGCTGGCTATTGCCAAGCTACACAAGCAGTTAATTTGTTTATAGTCGCAAAAGTTTTCCTACAAAAGGGGCTGGCTTCAACCTTGCCAAGCTACACAACTCGGAAAACTTTTGTACTATAACCAACGTTAACTGTTCATAACTCAGAAAACTTTCGCACTACAACAAGCTAACTTTCAAAGAGTACACTTACTCTATTTTCATACATGGACCGTACTACAACAAGCTAACTTTCAAAGAGTACACTTACTCTATTTTCATACATGGACCGGCCTTTCCATCAATTCGAAAGGAAGAACAAGAAGGAAATTTAGAAAGAACTCATCTGTAATATATCACAATAGATTTACAAGGGGTGTACGAAAATTACAAGAAAATTCTAGGATGACTCTAAGGTTTTTCAAGATGATTTTCTGCTTTTGTACAAGGCAATTATTCGATGATCCTACAACTACTACAAGCCCTCCTTTATATAGGAGTAGGAGGTTATTACAAGACAAACATTATAGATAAAGCAAACCTATCTTACATGGCAAACTTATCTACAAGTGGGTCCTCCTTGGCATGTGTAGGACTTTAGGCAAACCACTAAAAACACTTGAAAGCATGTGAACGGGGTGAAATGTACATGGTGTGGCATGTGAAAGCATGTGAAGTCATGTGACTGCCTTGTGTTGCATGTGAAGAAGCATGTGGAGGCATGTGAAGGCATGTTAAAACAAGGTGAAATGGGGCTCGCATAGTATGGAAAGATGTGGAAATTTATCTTGGCATGGGTAGGATATGTTTTGAGAGTTTTTGGATGATTATGGTGGGAAAACAACAAGTAGTAGGGTCCGGCTAGTATGGAAAGATGTGGGAATTTGTCTTGGCATGGATAGGATATTTTTGAGGATTTTTTAGTAGGTAATGGGGGATTAAGGTAGGATTAGCAGGGATTAAGGTAATTATCCTTTATCGATCACAGAATTGGCTTCCAGGCATCTTTTCGAAGACCTTGTGAAGTAGTGTCTGGAACATGACGGTTCCTCACTGCTATGTTCCTTTCCCTTCGGACTGAGAGATGTAATCTGTAGCCTTAATCTGGAGATATCATTAGTGATTTTCTCTCGGATGACTTCATATGGTATTTGATATTCTTTTGCTGCTTCCCGGACTCTTTCCCAGTGAGGATGGGTACTGGTATAATTCCAACTTGCCCATTCTTTTGGCCATATCTCTTTTGGGATGCACCTATTTTGCTAGAAAATGATTATTTGTGCCTCGCTATACTCTTCCTCCATTGATAAAATGGACACGGGAAATTTTCACCAAAATGATGCCTCTGCTTGCGCCTGGACTTTTCCATTAATAATCTTTACTGGCCTATGAAACATGAATACTTTTGCTGCGTAGGAATCATTAAAACATTTAATCCAATATCTTCTAGGCTTGAACCATAATAAGAATATTCTAAGGGATGGTGCAGTGGTATCAAAATCCTTGAAGACGTTGCACTTGAATTCCATGAAAATGTAATACTAATGGGATAGGTACCAGAAAAACCATAATAGTTCTAGTGGAAAATCCTTGGCTTGAGCTATGAATATATGACAGAATGGATATTCTGGCTTGACGGCCAAAGGTTTGAGAATGGATCCTCCATATTGTCGGAAAACTTGGAGCTCATAATAAGTTCTCCTTTCCATAATAATTGACGGATCAAAAGGATCCATAAGGTTGAACAGTTCCGGTGGATGATCTGTTGGCTTTAATGAACTGTTTCCCGGTGTATTTGAAATCATAAAGATGTGGCTGTTTGGCTTCAGTTTTGCTGGGGAAAATCTTTTTGAGAATTCCTCCGGTCGGGATAGAAAATCTGCGAGAATATTTTCCTTTCCTTTCAGGTGCTTGACATGAAACTTGTATGGAGAAAACCATTGAGCCCATCTGAGAATCTGAGGATTAGGGATAATTTTTGGGAAAGCCTTCATATCCATTTCCACTAGAAATTCTGTATGGATAAGGAAGAAATTGAATTTCTTGATTCCATTTTTTACTGCAAGAATTTCCTTGAAGGTGGAATGATAATGTTGCTCGGCATCTTTAAACTTTCCACTGGCGTATCCGCATATTTTCCGTTGGCCATCTTTTTCTTCAAATAGAACAGCACTCCAATATTCATGGCTGGCATCAGTTTGCAGTATCTTCTTTCCATCTGAAGGGATGTAGAGAGACTTGACATTTTTACAAATCTCCTTTATTTTTCTGACTGCTTCATCCTGTTTCTCTCCCCATGATGTTGCATTTTTCTTGAGCATTTCTGTGAGTGGTGAAATGTATGTAGAGATATTTGGGATGAAATCTCTAACATAATTGATGACACCCAAGAACTGTTGGATCTGCTTTGTTGTGAGGTTGGTATCCGGAAATTTAAGTAGTTCCTGACATATATGCGGTCCTGGACTATATTCACCTCGGGCGAAATGCATTCCAAGAAAATCAATCTCCTTTTGAGCAAGAACCCTCTTTTTTGCTGAGAGCATGATCCCGTACTTTGTTACCAATGCCTCAAATTGACGAAGCAAGTTGACATGTTCGTCCAATGTCTTACTAAATAACAGGATATCATCAATGTAAACTAAGGAGGTATGGAGGATGGGTTGGAAGATTTTTATCATGGCTTTTAGGAATAAGGAGGGTGCAGTTTTTAAACCGAAGGGCATGACTTTCCACTGGAAGTGATGATCTGGGATGCAAAATCCCGTTTTGGGGCGTGCTTCAGGGTGGATTCTCAATTGCCAAAATCTAGATTTTAAATCAAACTTCGAAAAATATTTGGCCTTAGCTAAGTGGGAGAAAAGAGTGAGTTTATTTGGTATGGGAAATTTATCATCTTGGAGAAAATGGTTTAGTGGCTGGTAATTAATAACTAACCTGAGTTTTCCTCTTGTCTGCTCAGCTCTTTTGTTTACATAAAATGCTTCGCATGCCCATTGTGAATCCGATGGATCTATCAGATCAAATTCCAAAAGTTCTTCGCATTCTTTCTTTGCAAGTTGAAGATCTAGATTCATGCCTGAATGACTGGCTTTTGTCAGATTGATGTTTTCATTTTTCTTGAATGGGAGCTTGATAAAAAACTCTTGGTTTTTCCATAATGGGCTCTTCCCCTTCTTCATGAAATCCTTGTGGGATTCAGCACATGAAGGTTCAATGAGATATTGCTCAATCTCTTTGATTTGTTCGTCATCGGTGATCTGGAATAGCCTTGGAATTTCATAATAAGGTCTGAACTGCTTTTTAAAAGCTATCCCATTGGCCTTGATTTGGAGTTGATCTCTAAGCTGCCTGTAAATGTCGAATCCAATAATAAGATCCTTTCTTGGCACATCAGATCCTAGCAGCTTGGTTCTGTACTTCAGCATTGGGAAGAACTCAATCGTGACCGGGTGCTTTGTAATGACAGTTGTGGTTAAGATTGAATTTGATGCAGTATTGAAATCCTTGAAATGCGGCACCCATTGATCTTCAGGAAGAACAGCAGGATTTATGAGTGAGGATGCAGCTCCGGTGTCGATGAAAGCAATAACTCGAGCTGGTTTATCCCATTTGGATGTATAGACCTTGAGTTCTACTTGAGGAACGACTGTGAGAGCATTGATCTCCTTCTCGGGCCTCGATCACTGGTTTTGAGATTTGGTACTGATCATTGCCTTGATCTTCATAGATATCAAGAGAAAATATAGTTTCTTCATTGGGTTCGTCGTCCACAGAGAATATAGATTCAAGGTCCTCCTCTTTTGCAAGATGTATGCCAGTGTAATCTTCACTTTCTTCCAGGAGTTTGACAGATCTTCTTGATTGGGAACAATTTTTTGCAAAATGTCCAATTTTGTGGCAAATAAAGCATCTGTCCTTCTTATGAGAATTTCCTGGCCGTCTGCGCCTGAAATATTTTGTGCGCCTTTTGGATCTCGGACGTCCATCTGGAATTCTTGGCCATCTGAATCTCCTGAATTCTTTCCGTCGTCTGGACGAGCTACAGG
>MCJB01048205.1:10204-59580 GCA_002018475.1 Nicotiana obtusifolia | reverse complement strand
ACAATGATCGTACTTCCAGCATCTCCTTGAGCAAAAAGATTTTTCAAGTCATCCCACTCATTATAGTTGTCATTCCAAACATCATCCAGAACAATAAGAAATTTTTTGCCCTTTAAGCTTTCCTTCAATTTGACATGTAGCTGATTAAGATTGTTATCGACCTTGAAGTCAAATGAGCCAATTTCTTGAAGTAAACCTTTTGCTATTCTGAAAGCATCATATTGTTCAGACACACAAAACCAAGCTTTCAAATCGAAATGGTCTTTCACCTTCTCATCATTGTAAACAGCTTTAGCAAGTGTTGTCTTGCCAATCCCAGCCATTCCAACAATAGGAATTACTGTCAAATTTTTGCCATTTGCAGCAACAGATAATAAACGGCCCACCAATTCCTCTTTTTCATTCTGCCTGCCAAAGATTTCAGATTCATCAACCACAGAAGTTGAAAGTCTTCTAGATTCTTGTTTTTCTGAATCAAGATACTTTGTTAGATCAAGGCGACCGATTTGCTTTTCCAACTCCTCTAATGTTTTAATGGTGCCTTCCAACTTCTCCTTTATTTTAAGAAAAAATTCATCACTTACTTGCTGGTTGCTTGTTTCTGCATGATTTTGATGCTGACCTTCCACCTTAAGTCTCAAAACTTCGTAATTGATTTCTTCTATTAAGTTTTCAGCACTGTCCACAGCATCCCGAAGTTCATTAAGCCACTCTCTCACGTATGGATTGGATGTCTGCTTATTCTCTGAATCACTTAGCACAGCTTGAAGACCAAGCAAAGTCATCTTCAACCTCTTTAGCAGTCCAACATCATGCTTGGCCCTTTGGAACATCTTGAGCAGCTCACCCTGAGGAGCAAGCCTTTCAAAGAGAACATTCAAAGCTGAAGATAGAAATGCACCTCCGACTGCTAAGCCAATCTCCATTCCTGAAAGCTGCAAAGCAAATCACAAAATGATATGACAATTTGGAGAGAATTAATATGTTGATCTTGAAAATAGCCTTAGGTTTACCTGTTCAGCTAAGAGTAATGTGCATAAAAGAATGCTGAAGAGTATACTATTTTCTCTTTTCTAAAAGTAAGACTTTTAACCAACAAAAGATGAAGACTTCATAATGGGAGTCATGTTTCTTAACTATTTATTTATCTATTGAATAATTGAGGCAAGAGAGGAAGGCTACTTGGAAGTATAGAAAGGGACTGAAAATAGAAGAGCCATTATTAATAAGTTTTTGTAGTGATAATTGGGTCTACCATAATTACTTTACTTTTCCACAGCTTATTATAGTGACAATTGGGCCTACCAAAAATCAAGATTTATCGGGCCCGTTCTTCTCTTTGTTGCTAGACGAGGCTTACCCTTCGCTCATGTCGCTTGCCGGTCACAAACTTTTACTTCTAGGTCTAACTTGGACTAATTCCTTAGCAGGCAAGAAATTCCTACTAACCAGACAGAAAGTAAGTTTCTTGGGACTAGTGGTTTCTTGAAGAGCGAATTCTATCAAGGAAGTAAAGCTACGTACTACTGAAAAGAGATAGACTTTTTCCTTTCTATTTCTTGCGGGTTATTGATTTCGGAGTGATGCGGGAAAGGGAATGATAATTATACTCCTATAGCAGTTCGGGAGCATATTAATCTTTACTGCTCCAGCAAAAGGTGATGTCCGAGGGAACAAACCCATTTTTCACCTTGAATTGGTCAAAATATGCGGAATTTTTTTATTTTCGTGGAGGATTAGATCCCAAAATTGGATATTTCTTTTTTTTTTTCCTTTTTTTTTTGTGTGGGTCCAATCTGATGATAGCTGAGAATTTGATAATATTGGTTTGATTCGGACAGACCTGATGCTCAAGTAAAATACCTAAACAAGAAAGAATATATCTAAATTATTT
Source organism: Nicotiana obtusifolia (assembly GCA_002018475.1). Lineage (NCBI taxonomy): Eukaryota > Viridiplantae > Streptophyta > Magnoliopsida > Solanales > Solanaceae > Nicotiana > Nicotiana obtusifolia. The sequence continues at coordinate 57,686 of MCJB01048205.1, read as the reverse complement.
ATCTTCCATATTTGTTTTGAAAAAATTAGGAATTTAATTATCAATTGACCCTTGTCTTATGTCAGTTAGCGGGTAAATACAGCATTTCAATGTCTGTTCTACAACTCTTAGCTGGAGCAGGCTATCGTCTTCTCTCCCCTTTGATATCTACTCAATCTAAACGTTGGGAACGACTGAAAGCGGCTGCTTCTAAACCCTATGGTTCACATCGATTACCCTTAAAATTCAGGTTGGGTAGGGGAAAGCCTCTCAATCTCTATTTGAAGGCGAAGACGATCGATTCCTTTTTCGGGACCAAAAGAATGTGACTTTAATTATTTGACTGCAATCGCACTAAGTTAATTGTGATACTTTCCGCATTCTTATATTGTCTTATTAAATTCATTTATATCACAAAAAAATTCTTGAATAGACTATTCTTTTAAAGTTCTATGCAATGCAAATTCGAAATAGTTGGAGAAGTGGTATACCACAACTAATATGTCGCTTGGCACTTTTGGATCTTTTCTGATTTCACTGCACATTCAATCGATCTTCAATGTATATACCAGTGCCATTTTCATTGGAATGAAATATATGTATTCTTTTGTGATTCGTATGTTGCTATCTTTGCCCGCAGCCGCACTCCAGCATATGCCGTCATATCTTTCTGCCCAAAGGCGGATTCAGAATTTAAATTTGATGAGTTTCGTGTCAAAATTTTGTCATTGAACATATTAAACACTAGAAATTAAATTTTAGTTTTATATATATATATATATATATATATATATATATATATATATATACACACACGTCTCAGGTTCTTTTCTATACCCACGTCCAGAATCCTAAAGTTATGGCGTTCAAATATACTTTGCAGAAAATATACACTATGTAGCTTGGTAAAAAAATAATTTATATTATATATACTATGTATTGACCCCCCTTAATTTCCTGGTATGTTTACTTTTATATATTTTGACACCCCTTAACGAAAATTCTTGCTCCGCCACTGGCCGAACCCCGTAGCTTTGGTTCGAACCTTGTATTTGTCTTAAAAATTTCATTGAATATGTACAAAATATTAATTTAGAACCCAATAACATCAAACGATTAGAATCCCGAACCCATAAGCTTGAAATTTTGGCTCTGCCTTTGATTACAGGTAGATCGTAGGGGCACTGGTTGTGCCATGCATAATGATGGCAGTAACATTACCAGTAACATGCACTAATATTGCCAAGTTGCTAGGCTATTACAAACAGTAGTAGATAAATTCCTAGTTGTAATTACTATTTTACTTCTCCCATGATCATTGGGGCACGATTAAATCTGAACTCGTGCTAGAAAGAGCCACATTGAGCGATAAAGCTCTCCGTAACAAAAGCGACTACATACCCATGAATAGAACCCGAGACCACTCCACAAGAATCCTAGTATGATAGGTTCAAAAATCAGATTAGTACATTGTCCAGATGCTAATATGATGAGTATACGGATTAATATGGCACACCTCTAAGTACGATTATGTAACATTTAAGCAAGATTTCACTATTGATACATAGAAGTCTCTTCTGTTCACAGTCTCACCAAGCTCATACCAAAATTTTCCCAAAGAAACATACAACAGGATAACTAAATATAACAGAACACTTGAAAAAAGAAAGAAAGATATAACAGCACAAAATTATATCACCCGAAACTGCATTAAAATGAATAATTGAATACATCCTGTACATATTCAAGCTAGAGCGAGGTTCCTTGACTTTCTTTCTTCCGGAGCTAGTTCTTCACTCTAGAACCATCAAAAGCATATGGACTCAAAGGAGAATATGTAAATAAAAAATGAAGAAGAGACAACAGAAGCTTAAGAACCAAATAGAATGCTAATTATTAAAAAAAAAAAAAAAAAAGCGCAAAACCAGTCACTGTCACGTGCTACCAGCTCTGCCGGGGGCAGCATTGGTTGATTTGAATTTTGAAAGGTCAACTAGGTCCCCGAATAATTTGTCTTGCGGCTTTGAAGGCTTTCCAGATGGAACATATGAAGGAGCGGAAACTGGATAGGAAGAATTGTTGAGGACACCATTGTCCCTCACGGAGAGCCCAGACATTCCTTGGTTTAGGTACTGAGTATTTTGTTGTTGAGCATTACCGTAACCATAACTGGCCATTTGGTTGGCATACATTTGCTGGGAATACATATAAGCCATGTGCTCAGATGGCATTTGTTGTGGAAAAAAACCCACTGGTTGCCCACCTTGGAATTGTTGAGGATACATGCCTTCCATCTGATTGCTTTGCATAGCTTGATTGCTCATTAGAGAAGACTGTCCAGCTGTGCCCGGCTGTGCATACATTCCGTGGAGGTATGTTTGCTGAGCATTGGCTGCAACCAGCTGATTATTTTGCGGTGATACAGCATGCGAACCGCCAGGCATCATCCGATTATTGTGCATTGCTAGAGCTTGTGAACTACCTTGTATGGGATTATTTGGCATAGGTTGAGCATGGGGCCTACGTACTATTTGGCTTTCTTCTGCCTCATCTTCCCATGGAGGAAGTGGAAAAGGACTAGTGCTTTGAGTTCCTATTCAAAAATTGAACAAGATATAACTATTCAGAAATTGAATGAGCAAGTGTCTTAAAGCATGGCAATTCACAGAACTTGAACAAGGAAAGGATCTTCAACAATAGGTAAAAGGGGCTTTAAGCATTAGGCAATGGATAAGGATATATATTGAACTCTTCCCTAATATGGCTTCTATCTAATAGGCCGTTTTTTAGGCAATAGCCAATAGGCACACAAAAGCTCAAAAGGACAAAATTCAAAGTAGGGTTTAACACAACAGGTCTTTTTTTATATCAGCCATATTGGGCCAGCTTGCATGCACCTCGACTAATCCATAAGGTAGATTATCCAGCCAAAAGGCACAGGTTGCCAAGGTACAAAACGGGCATGTTTCCATAATATTTCTTTCGTATTTTTATCAGGTCCTCAATACTGTATTTAAGTGGAAAGCACGCAGGATAACATAGGAATCACCATAACCTGGAGAAGCTGGCTGTTGTTGCTGTGACATCTGGCCATTCCAGGCAGGATTGGAGCCTTGAGCGTAGGTCATACCAGCGACACTTCCATTTGGGTACAAAGATGATTGCAAAGAATGAAAATTCTGTTGTTGCTGAAATTGAGGGGACGAAGGATGTGCCTCACCAATTGAATAATTAGAGGGGGTGGTGCTTGGCTGCGAAAACATGTCAAGAATAGCAAGGGCATTCTGCTGTGAAGGACTTGCTGGTTGAGGTTCTCCAACAGGAACAAGCGCAAGAGCATTCTCAGCTGTCGGTGAGCCAAAGTCTCCGCTCAGAAGATCCATCTTAGGGTCAACTTTTGTTGGAGTTGTTGATGGACCATTTGCTGATGTAGGAGCAGGAAGAAGCAACTGTGTCCCTAAACTAGCAATTGATGTAGATCTGGAAAGCACAACATACATACCTTAGATAAACAAACATTTCTTCCGACCTGACCTGTTAACACTCTGAAACTTAAATCAATACCCGTCAGTTCTTATTCCTTTGGGTTTGGTGGGGGGAGGGGTGGGGGAGTTTCAGTTAATATTTCTTACAATAGCAAATATATTCAACTACAGAACTTCGTTAAAAACTGAATTTAATTGACAATACACTTGAAGGTCAAATTCGTTCTAGACAAATATTTGATAACTATCTACACAATTCATGTCTAATGATTTTAGGTGTGATAAACTGATATCCATATCTCAGTCCTTGAGAACCAAACCACTAATTCAAAAGTCAATTGTAATAAGAAGTGAAACACTCGACAAGGGTACATTGATTGGCAAAAAGAAATAACAAAACTAAGTTACCCTTGGTCTGACTGGTTGCTGGTTCCAGTATCAATAAGAGGAGCATCAACATCTACAAGGGATCGAACAGGTTCAGGTTTTGATGATTCGCCTTTAATAGAAGTTCCTGATGCAATAGCTTCATGCTTGGCCAACACATGCTGTAAGTCATCATTCAGCGATAGTCCTTGGCATAGCAGTGACTCATCCCTGGATCAGGTAAATGTAAGGATTCACAGGAACCACACCTGTGGTGCGTAAAAAAGATGGGAGAACAGAGAGGACAGACAAAATGTCCATCTTAAGTTCAAAATTGTTTTAAGTTCAATATTGACAGTTAACATGGCCAGTTTAGTAAGTTCCGAGAAGTTAATGAAAAACCCATCTCTGAAAAAAGGTTAACTCAAATTACTTGAACTTCATAGTATATACTAGTTCGTGGGCACCCATGTTGCACGTGTACCCCTATCAATAAGTATAATTTTTTCAAGAATTACATAAATATTACAACTTTCGTCTCATTTTACGTAGCTTTATTTGACTGAACAAAAATTTAAGAGAGAAAAAACCTATTGAAAATTATGATATAACACAATCCAAAGACATTTTTGTCTATAAATTATCTCATTAGAGTTGAATTGTTTCTAAATAAAAAAATTATGTCATTCTTTTTGAAACAGACTAAAAAAATACCACATAGACTGGTACAGAGGAAGCATAAAATCATGTAATTGAGTTATCAAAAATCAACTCTTAAAATGAATGTCGAATTTAATTTAACTAACTCAATAAAGGAAGAAACTATACCACACAAAAGTCCTGAAATGCCTAATTGAATTATCCACATATTACTGAATTTCACTAAAAACATAAATGCCACCTTTCCATCAAATTGACTCGGAGATTTATAGGAAAATGAAAAATAACTATGTGAAAATGATACACGAGCCTATTATAAAACATGTCTTCGTATTAAGGCAGTAATTAAAAGGCAAAAAATAAAAATTGGTTAAAATTTACCATCTGGATTCAACTATAAAAGAATATCCATATAATTGATGAATCAAAAAACAAAGCAAAACAAACAATTAACTAGAGTTCCCCTAAAGAATAAAAAGCAACCCGTCCCATACAATAAGCGCTTAGTAATTTATCTTCTAAGTTCAAATATTGCATGTTGGATGTAAATTTAAAGGAAAAAAATAATTTTTGGTCGAATTGTTTTCTGTTTTGTGTCTAGAGATATGATTTTTCCGCATTTTTGTTTCCACAGAGATGTTCCTCTCAATTTGTTTCGACTTTTCAACTACACTTAACTTTTCATTTTGATAAAACTCAAACAAACACTTCTTGCAAAAAAAATTAAAAACTGACAATTAAATGACAATGAATAGATATAAATTGTACCTTTGCAATAATTAATGGGAAATGAAAGTACTTTTACTTTTATTGGTAGGTGAATTTACTATTTGGTAATACAAAAATATTACAAGAATAGTGTTTAAATGAGAGGTAAAAATGTCTTCCGGTTTTTGATGGATAATTTGGTAATTCAACTTTAAACATTGGCCTTCATACTTATAATATAGTATATACATATGAACATGAATATATAAACAATAGATGCGAGAATGAATGTTCGGCAATCAAATTTTAGTCCTAGCAAGAACAAACTCAGATTATACATGTCAGAAGCTTCGAATGAATATTTATACTGACCCTTTCATTAGAGGTAGAAATATTCTCTAATTATAAGGGTTAAGGTTAATTTAAGAAAAAAGAAGCATATCACAATATCCAGAAAAATTCACAGAATCAGACAAGTAAAACAAGGCCTTACGTAGTCGAGTTTACAAGGTGTACCAATCTCTGCTTGTAGGTACGGCATTGTTCCACCAAATCAACAATGACCTCTTGTCTGAGTTCCTGTAACCCCACATGCAAATATGTTGCATCAATATAAAAAGGACAAACTCATCAAAAATTAGCTGTTTTTGTCTGCTCCAATTCAAAACTAACTTTGAACGTCTCAATTATTGAATCAAAACCTTTAGTCTCAAAACTTCAATAAACTAGCAAGGGAGCATATCCCTTTAGACATACTATGCATATGGATTTTACCTCTTTGTTTTCAGGACCTAATGCATTCAGCATTTCAGTAAGGACATCCATAATACCACGTGCATTCTGGATCTCCGTCAAGCTAGCAATAGAAACATGCAGAAAAGAACCAAAGAACATTAATTATCACAGCAAGATAACCCAACAGAAGAAAGATAAGCAATACAGCTATCAGATGGCATTCACCAGCAGCTGAAATCATCTTTTCTTACCTTTTCCAAATAAAAGATGTGTCGACTACGGGGAGGGTGATAACAAGTGTTTTAAAAGGAAAGGGCGCAAGGCGAAGCATTTTATCAAGTACGGGGCGAGGCGTAAGCCCCATTGATCTTATTATTGTATAATTCAATAGCACATAAATATTTTTGAAATACAAGAAACATACAAATACTTTTTAGAAATCAAAGTTTATCAAAAAGGTAGGAGATTTTAGTATAATCTATAAACATGCTCAATAAAGTAGAGGTTATAACTTCTAATAGACCAATCAATATAGTAGAAAGGAACTTTTCTAAGAAAACTTACTTTGCGAAATAACTAAAAGAACATGTAAATCATTTAAGACCTTGAAAAAGACAAATGAAAAGAAATGCATTGAGATAATTATAAAGAAAGTTGTTTATGCAAAAAAATTATAAAAAAAAAAAAAAAGAGTTAGAAATTAAAGCTAGCACGTGTGGTGAATAGCAAGATGACATGATGTTTTAGGGCAGTGGAAGAGTGTCATTGCTTTCTCCGTCAGCCCATTTTCACAGTTGGAAGAAAAAAGGTCAACATATGGTTTTTGAATCACAGAGTCATCTTTTTCGCAAATTCTATCCCCTGCAATTTCTCTCAAAATTTCTCCCCATGTCCTTCTCATGGTTTTGAGAGTTCATCTTCTTCCCCAAATAACCAACATTCGAAACCCAAATACAATTTTCTTCAATAGTTTATTTGGAAGGGATAAGACCTATCTTCTTCTTCCATCCCCGGAGCCCTTTGTTCTCAGCGAATGAAATTGAAGCAATACGAAACTATTTCATTTACACCACCACGGATACTTTCCAAGTTGGAGAAATAGTTGTATTTGCATGTTTGTGGTAAATAAATAAACCCTAATGTTCTCTTCTTCTTCTTTAGGATTTTTCCATACATTTGCTTGAGTTTGCTGTGTGCGCCCTGTCAGTGAGTAGTAATACACGTCTGGGCGTACGTCTTAGTTATTGGGACGCACAGCTGCCGGATCTACGCCACCTCCGCCTTAGGGCAGTTTCTGACCGCCTCGCCCCGAGACGCGTCTTTTTATGCACTGGTCATAACACCTACTCTCCCGTGAAGATTGGAAGAAACAGTGCAAATACAGAAGTTCACAAGAAAGTAAACCTTTTAAGGAAAAAGAAAAAGAAAAAAAGAAAAAAGCAAGAAGTGCCCCTCTAGCCTAACAAGATTGACATCTCAACATTTTTTCTTAAGAATTGGGACCCAATATGGAATAAGTTAGAAATATCTAAGGTTTGACTACAAAAACGGCATATAGGATCATAATATCATATAATAAATAAATAAGACAGAATTACTATGTAAGGAGACTTAAATGACAGCTAGAAATTAGTTCAGATTAGCTTAACATATGAAAAATTGAGCCCGCATGTGAGGAACGTAGCTCGAAAGAGATACCCCATAAATCCATTTTGCTAAATCCACACATATCATATGCAGCACACTGCCACGAGTGGAAACAAAAGCAATAAAAGCACATATGTTATCCTTATGGTAAATTGTTATTTATACTTGTTTATGAATAAATTGTTTTCAATTTTATAACAGAAGAGGATGTCAATAGACAACCTAAGAGAAAACCTCGTATAGTTTGAAATAGCAGTAGGATCAATAGGTTGTTATTGTACTCGGATCAAGATCTGGTAATGCAGGTTTACATTCAACGGGCATTGCATGCTAGGAAGACCAATGATTTACTGAAATCGAACTCAGAGACTTTTTGCCTCTTAGACACCTTTTGAGGGATAAGATGGTACTAGCACTAACTGAAGAAATTAGTGTAGTCCTAAACCTCTCGTAAGCTCAAATTGTCCAGACGCTAGTGAGTAATAAATTCAGATTTCTCAAGTTGAGCTTGTCCATGAGAAAGTGTCAAGCCATGCACTACAAACAACTAATCTATCAAGCCCATGCAAGGAATGGGAGCATTTTTCTACACTGATCCTCCGTTCTCATATGTCCCACCAACTAAACTAGCTACGTTTGCTGAGAGCTGGGAAACAGAATTAAAGAAACAGAAAGAATGTTGGAAATTCCTCAGTAAACAAAAATGGTCATAGTTTAACATCCTTCTTTATATTAATAGAAAAACAGTCACCTCAAGGTGGGATATTCAGCATCTGCTGAAGACTCTGCTGTATCCTGTCTAGATTCAGGCTTCTGAAGATTCTGTGGATCAGATGCAAGTGGATGTGTTTGAGGAGGTGTGAACACAGGTGCTGATCTCTCAGATCTCTGAGGGAATACGGCTCCAATGCGCTGAAAGTCGAGCAATACATTTGCAAAACATCATGTGAGGTGTCAAACAAACATATAGAAAGTACATAATACCAGCATGGACAAAACTCCAAGTATTAGTGGAAGTTCAGTCAGTACAGAAAAGCATTTGGTTTTGGAATTTTAGCAACCAACACCAACCAATTACCAACTGGTATAAACCATTAGTATTGTTTGGAGAGGTTACAAAATGATTCAAAAAAGGTCCCATAAAAACTTAAGGAAAAAAGAACTTTTACCCTCTATGTGAAACCCTTTTTATTACTGCTTAACTTACTCTCCAAGAGAACTTTTACTGCTCCAATGCACTGAAGTCAAGCAATACATTTGCAAAACATTTTTTATGAATTGACGTGTCAACCAAGCATATAGAAAGTATTATCATAGCAACTGGGCATGGACAAACTCCAGTTAGTTGTATAAGTTCAGTCAGTCCGTTCAAGCATTTGATTTTGGAATTTTAGCAACCAACACCAATCAATTATCAACTGGTACAAACCATTAGTATTGTTTGGAAGGTGTCAGATTAACTTTTGATAACCGATAAATCCCCGAGAGTCAGTGGTGCATGGTTCAAAACTCAGAGGATAATGGGCTTCCCTCTACTCTTCTCCACTTAAATACCAAGAAACTGTTGTCTGCAAAACGGTTCAAACCCATGACTTGTGCTTAAACCCACAGATCATGTGATAGGCTCTCCGCACGACAGCCCCATAATGACTTATACAAGGAAAAGAGAACTTTTACCCTATTGATTATATAGTGCTGCTTAGGTGATAAGTTAGAAAACTGAATTTTTATGTCTGGAGCTATACAGAACTTGTTGGGGTGCTCCGTCACATAAATACAAATAAAGTCAACCCCTAATAGTGATGAAAAATAACTTCAAATATACACCTAATAGAAGAGTTAAAAACAATCTTACCAACAACTCCTGGTAGGATCCGTAATATTGTGGATATCTCGCCCTTGGTCCTCCAAAAGCTTCTTGCCAAGTGTCTACCAAAATTAATATCTTTTCCCTGACGTGAAAGTCGGGCTGCTTTTGCAAAACAGTATAAGATTGATGCCAGAAATTTATGGGGGGGAGGGGAGGGGAGGGGTTAACATAACATAGGGGAGGCTTAGAGTCTGCAATCACCTTCTTCTTTACAATTTTCACCATCTGGTGAAGAAGACCTTTCTCAGCAACATGCATATGCACAATGTCCCCACAATTCTTCACAATTGCTTCCAATAGCTGAAAAATGGTAACATCTCAGGTTAACCGTGAGTCCAGTTAATTTTTTACTTTGCAGGCCAAGCAAATAGAATAACAAAATTCTCAAGGAACAGCATAAACCCTTATAAAACTGAAGTGATAAACAAACGTAACCAACCTCCTAATTATTTATTTATTCTTTTATTTATGATTAGTCAAATATATTACAATATAAATACACCAAGATGGTGTCAAAAACACTTGCATATGATTTTGTGGTGTGACAATGCACGGGAGAAAAATCTATTAGTGATATTCTGTTTAATTATAATAGAATGAGCCATATTTATACAATATATATATATACTCCTATTCTATGTGGGACTAGGACTAATTCATATTATGTACATAATTATCTAACACTCCCCCTCAAGCCGGTGCATACAAATCATATGTACTGAGCTTGTTACATATGTAATTGACAAGAGGACCAGTAAGGAAATTGGTGAAAATATCTGCAAGCTGATCACTCGACTTCACAAACATTATAGCAATATCTCCTGAAAGTGACGTTAAATTAAGATCCCAGATTATAGATAAGATAGATCCTATCAAGAATGATAGTCTTAAGGATTTTGAAATAGAAGAGATCCCTTCCCAGAAAGGTCCTTGTACTATGTCTGATATTAAAAGGATTTTGAAGGAAAAACCCCAGGCCATTGATAGGCCAACTACATTCCAGGACTTGAAGGATGAGATTAATAATCTCAAAAATGAAGTCTCGAATTTAAAAGCTTCTAATATTACTTAGATAGAAGAATTATTAAATTAGAAAATTCTCAGGTTACTACAAACCTTGAATTCAGTACTGATATTACTGAATTAGAGTTAAATACTAGTACTTCCAATAAGGAAGTAAAAGATGGTTTTTTAGGGACTGTTAATTTGCCTGACAATGAATTTATTCAGAAATTACAGTTCTTTACGCAAAAGTTTTTAATAAAAGTAACTCTTTTAATTGATTATAATTTCAAAAAAGAGTTTATTGCTTTGTTTGATAGCGGTGTAGATTTGAGCTGCATAAAAGAAGGAATAATACCTTCTACTACTCATATATTAAAAAATGCTAGTGGACAGCATATGGGTATTTCTTATGAATTACCTAAAGCTTATATTTGCCAGAATAATGTCTGCATTCCTGAAAGCTTTATTTAATAAAGGATATTCATCAGACCACAATAAATACCCCCTCGGGGAAGGGGAAGAGGCAGAGGTAGTGGTAGAGGTAACATCCTCGCCCAAATTGGAAATCAAAGTCTAGTTGCTGCTAATTTTGCAGAAACTTCAGGGGTTAATACTAGCCACGTAATGTATAAAGAATTCATGAAATTCATGAAGTCTAAGCAAAATATGGGTAATAGCCCACCCATATACTCAACAGCTTTGACAGATGAGGGTCAAGAAAGCAATTAGGTTTACAGCCAAAATCAACAGAAGGAATTAATAATTCTTCTGGAACAATCAGACTTGAAATGGAAAGATAACCCGTGGCAAATAATGGCCAGGTATTTGGATATAGCATCATATGCCTCAACTGCTTATATTAGGTGTCCCATTTTTTCATAAATCATGCCATTTACTAACTGGGATGCTTATAGCTTTACAGGTACTTTCAATGGAAGATCAATTATTTTCGAGTTTATAACTCAACTAATTCAAAGGTTTTTAAATGAAATTATTTCTAATAATATTATTGCAAAAAATAAGCAGATTGATTTTGTGAAAAATGAAATTTACAGTCTTACTATTGAGCATGATTTAAAGGCTCCTAAATTAATAGAAAAAATTTATTTATTAAAAAATCAGTTTTTTTTACAGATTTGTGGTGACCATCCAAATCAATTTTGGAATAGGAAATGTCATATTGTAAGTCTTCCATATGAAGCAGATTTTACCGAGGATAATATCCCAACCAAGGCTAGGCCTTGCCAAATGAATTCAGAATATCTGGAATTATGCAAAAAAGAAATAGAATCTTTGTTGCAAAAAGGTTTAATAAGACATTCAAAGTCTAAATGGTCTTGTACGGCTTTTTATGTTAATAAACATGCTGAGCAGGAACGTGATGTTCCTAGATTAGTTATAAACTATAAACCCCTTAATAAGGCGCAAAAATGGGTCAGATATCCAATCCCTAATAAAAAAGATTTATTGGATAGATTGCATGATGCTATTATATTCTCAAAATTTGATCTGAATCAAATAGCTGAATCAGACAGATATAAAACTGCTTTCAATGTCCCAATGGGTCAATATAGTGGAATGTTATGTCATTAGGTTTAAAGAATGCTCCTTCTGAATTCCAGAAGACTATGGATGATATCTTTATTCCTTATACTAATTTTATAATTGTTTACATAGATGATATTTTGGTATTTTAAAAAAATATTGAAAGTCATTTTAGACATTTAGAATTATTTAAAAAAATCATTATACAAAATGGTTTGATCATTTCTAAGCCAAAAATGTCTCTTTTTCAGATTAATATTAGATTTTTGGGTCATAATATTGAAAAAGGAAGACTAGTTCCTATTCATAGAAGTATAGAATTTGCTTCTAAATTTCCTGATACCATAACTGATAAAACTCAGCTTCAGAGATTTTTAGGTAGTCTTAATTATATTTCTCCTTTCATAAAGGATTTAGCAAAAGATGCCGTTATTCTTTATGATAGACTTAAGAAAAATCCTAAACCTTGGACTAGTGATCATACTGATGCTATTCGAACCATTAAGCAAAAGGTTAATAACCTCCCTTGTTTAACTTTAGCCAATCCAAATTGGGAAAAAGTAGTAAAGACAGATGCCTCAGATATTGGTTTTGGTGGGATCTTGAAACAAATCTCTCCAACCAATAAACAAGAATATCTTGTTCAGTTTTATTCGGGGAAATGGAATAATTCCTAGAAAAATTATGCGACTGTAGCTAAGGAAATCCTTGCTATAATTAAGTAAGTACTAAAGTTTCAAACTGATTTATATAATCAGAAGCTTTTAATAAAAATTGACTGTCAAGCAGCAAGGTTTATCTTTAATAAAGATTACAAGCATGATGTCTCAAAACAAATGTTTGCAAGGTGGCAAGTTTATTAGCTCCATTCGATTTTGAGATTGTTTATAAAAAGGGCAGTGATAATAGTCTTCCCGATATCCTTTCTAGAGAATATTTGAATTCATAATTCTTTACATTTCATTTTGCAGATGAGACCACAATACATATCCTCTCGGGGAAGGGGAAGAGGCAGAGGTAGTGGTAGAGGTAATATCCTCGCCCAAATTGAAAATCAAAGTCTAGTTGTTGCTAATTTTGCAGAAACTTCAGGGTTAATACTAGCCACCTAATGTATAAAGAATTCATGGAATTCATGAAGTCCAAGCAAAATCCGGGTAATAGCCCACCCACATACTCAACAGCTTTGACAGATGAGGGTCAAGAAAGCAATGAGGTTTACAGCCAAAATCTATTATTGATATTCTATTTAATTATAATACAATGAGCCCTATTTATACAATACATATCATACTCCTATTCTATGTGGGGCTAGGACTAATTCATATTATGTACATAACTATCTAACATGTGGCTTGACCACGATCATCTAAATGATCCCCAACTTTTTTTTTTCTTGAGTAAAAGTTGTCATTTCAACATCCATATCTTCATGCAGATTATCTTCTTTCTTTTTGTTAAAATGTATCTTCCTGCAGGTTGTCTTGTCAACAAGAAATATTGGGAAAGCACCAACAAAGATATAACAAACAGACAGGCAATTTTGTATCGAAGAGCTATATGCATATATGTCACTTAAGAGACTATCATATAATTTTATAGTTGAATAGAATCAGGGACGCGGTTAATGCAAATGCATATTTTTAACAAAAATTCGTCATTGTTACTGTTTTAAAAAAACAAAGACTTTTGACAAATAAGTTAAACAAATGCAAAAGTACGAAATTTTTCCTTACAACCAACAATTAAAGATGGCAAGAGTTCCACACGTTCCTTCATCTTTCTATCTCCTAATTAAAATGGGAATGTTAAAATTGAAAATAGTTTCCAAATGGCAAATACAGAAAGATATCATCTCTTCGAGACAGATTTACAGGAAAGTGTATAACATAAATGAGACGTTTAAAAATAAATAGTATGTAAAGAATTTCTTAGTCAAAATGAAAAGAGATAATCCTTCTGTTTCAATTTATGTATCTTACTTTCATTTTAGTCTGTTTAAAAAAATGCAACTTTCTATTTTTAGTATAACTCTCTAATTCAAACATTACACATGGCATGTTTAACACCATAAGTTCAAGGGGCATTATGGTACATCACGCATAACTTTAGTTTAAGGCCACAAGATCTAAAAGTCTCCCATTATTTTTTTAAACTCCACACCCAGTCAAACTAAGACACAAAAAATAAAACGGGGGAGTATAAAACAGGTGATAATTAGATAAAAAATAAGAAAAAGTAGTACATTGGAGAGACCAAGACAATTTACAAATCCAGCAGTAGGATTCTTGAGGTTAATAATAGGTACATTGGGGCAACTGGGTGACTACACATTGAAGAGAAACAAATACTTTGCGTTGTTAGAGCTTTATTAGTAGTAAAAGTAGCATATTGGTTCAAGTATTTCACTATATCAGTACTTATTAGTCTTCCAAAATAATCATATATTGATTAGCATGATTCAAAGAGATTTGATTTTATCTAGGAGATTGTTGATTAGCATGATTTCAGAAGATTTGATTCTATTTAAGAGATTTGATTTTATTTGATAGTTGGATTGATTGTATAGATTTATTTTATTTTCTTAATTAACATTAGGAGCTTTGTATAAATTTCCTTGCTCATGGGATGTAAACATACACAGAAATAGAAGAAGCATTTTCTTCTACTCAAAATCTATATGGTATCAGAGCCATTGTTGCCTTTTGAGGTGAGTTATCTCCCTCACAGCACTAGGGTTCCGTTTTTTATCAAAGAGGCCGAGTTTTCTCTCTTGGTGGTTGTCAGCAACACAAACTCCTTTTGGTCAGTTTTATTTTTGGAACTTTCTTTTCTATTAGGGTCGTTGGAACATTCCGAGCCTATCCCACCAGTTTTGATTTTTCCGCTCATCGAAATGAAGGTTCTGTCGAGATAAATTTGGTTTCCCGCGAGGCAGATTATTTTTGAACAATTTTCTTCATATTTCCTTTCTGATTGGGTAGAAATATGGAGACACTCAAGGAGATGGTTCAGCTTCTCCATCGCCTCCTACCCAAACTTGACTCCGCTAATGTTGCAACATCCAATCATGTGCAATCGAGTACTTACTTAAGGAAAAATATAGCAGAGAAGCCATCATGCAAGCCGAAGCTGAACCATCTTCTACTGGTGAGTTATCTACATTTCCTAATAAGTTTGATGTCCCTATTGCTCACAGAAAAGGAGTCAGATCTTGCACCAGCAGACACCCTTTATCTAATTTTGTCTTCTATAACTCTTTGTCTCCCTCCTATAGAGCATTTGCCTTATCTATTTCTTCTGCGTCTATTCCCCAAAATTGGAGGAAAGCATTTGCAGATCCTAAATTGAAGCAAGCTATGATTGAAGAAATAAAGTCCTTGTCAAAAATAAAACTTGGGAACTTGTCACTTCACCACCAGACAAGAAGTTGGTTGGTTGTGAAGCACAACCAAAGTTGATGGCTCAATTAAAAGATTCAAAGCAAGATTGGTGGCCAAGGGATCCATTCAAACTTATGGAGTGTATTATCAAGAGACATTTGCCCCTGTTGCTAAGATGAACACTATTAGAATTCTTTTGTCTTGTGCAGCTAATCTTGATTGGGACTTGCAACAGTTTGATGTATTTCTTCATGGAGACTTAGAAGAAGAGGAAACTAGGCCTCTTTCTATCCCGATATTGAGCCGATATGGAGATTCCTCCCGGATTTGATACTGCACAAAGTCAAGGAAAGATATGCAGATTGAAGAAAGCCTTGTATGGACTGAAGCAATCCCTCAGAGCTTAGTTTGACCGACTCCGCAAAGCAATGATCTCCTTCTATTACCAACAAAACAATGCTCATCACACCCTCTTCATAAGACATCAAACGGGTAAACTCACTCATCTCATAGTTTATGTTGATGACATAGTATGATAGGAGATGACAAAGAGGAGATGGCCCGATTGAAGAAGTTGTTGGCACATGAATTTGAGATCAAGGTCTAGGAAAATCGCAGTACTTC
This sequence comes from Nicotiana obtusifolia, assembly GCA_002018475.1. Classification (NCBI taxonomy): domain Eukaryota; kingdom Viridiplantae; phylum Streptophyta; class Magnoliopsida; order Solanales; family Solanaceae; genus Nicotiana; species Nicotiana obtusifolia. The sequence goes on along the minus strand of MCJB01048205.1, from coordinate 41,679 downwards.
TTGTGAATTGAGGTTGCTAGATCCAAAAGAAGAATCTTTATTTCTCAAAGGAAGTATATTCTACATCTCTTGAAAGAACCTAGTATAACAGGTTGCAGACCCGCAGAATCACCCATTGAAAGCAATCACAAGTAGCAAAACGGAGTTGGAGAGTCAGTTGATAAGGATAGATATCAGAGGCAAGTTGGAAAACTCATTTATCTCTCCCACATTAGGCCAGACATAGCCTATTCTGTTAGCCTAGTGAGTCAGTTCATACATGATCCCCGAGATCCCCATATGCAAGTTGTCTTTCATATTTTGCGGTATCTGAAGTCTGTTCTGGGGAAAGGTCTATTTTTCTCCAAACATGATTACCTCCAAATAGAAGACTTTTGCAGCCATGGATTGGGCTGGATCTCTAGATGATAGAAGATCGACATTCGGTTATTGTAGGCTCGTAGGGGGAAACTTGGTTACTTAGAGAAACAAGAAACAAAGTGTAGTTGCTAGATCAAGTGCGGAGGCAGGATACAGAGGTGTTTGCGAACTGCTTTGGCTACAAAAGCTACTAAAGGAATTAAGACTGTCTGAAAAAGAAAAACTTTTCTTGTACTGTGACAATAAGGCTGCCATCAGTATAGTTCATAATCCAGTTCAGCATGACCAAACAAAGCATGTGGAAATTGATAGACACTTCATCAAAGAAAAAGTTACATTTGTTGTCTTGAGTTTGTTTCATGTGCTATCAGAAAAACAGCTAACTGACGTGTTTGCCAAAGGTCTCAACAAGCTAACTTTCCATACTTTGAGTTGCAAGTTGGGCATGTGCGACATCTTTGCACCAACTTGAGGGGGAGTGTTGATTAGCATGATTCAAAGGAGATTTTATTCTATTCAGGAGATAGTTGATTAGCATGATTTCAGAAAATTTGATTATATTTAGAAGATTTTATTTTATTTTATTTTATTTGATAGTTGAATTGATTATATAGATTTATTTTATTTCCTTAATTAGCATTAGGAGCTTTGTATAAATTCCCTTACTCAGGGGATGAAAACATACACAGAAATATAAGAAGCCTTTTCTTCTTCTCAAAATCGACATAATATCTTGTTGTTGCTAATAGTAAAGGAGAAATAGCGAACATATAAAGAAGAAGGCAGAGAGATAGCACATTGAGAAATGAATGTAGATGGAAATCTTAGCTCTCTCATTCAAAATAAATAAAGGAAAACTAACAAAAAAGATGGAAGGTAAGGACTTGACAATCCATATAGTTTAAGCAATTTGTGGATAAAATAGTTTCAAAAGCTTACTGTCAGGGCGAGTAGCTGGACTTTTGGTTTCTTACTGCGAAGACGCTTTTTTATTCCTTTCACAACATCTTTGGCTTGCCTGGTGAACCAAAATAAAACAAATAATAAGAACTACTTTAACCAATCTCCAGTCCAAACAAAGCAAACACCTCAGATGATTATACCAAATATTTGATATCAGAAAACAAAAGAAAAAGGGGAAATTGCATTGAGCACCACAGCATGACACCATTTAAGTTTTTATTATGAAAATATAAGTAAGTCCAATAAACACTGTCTCAATTTTCATTAAAATAGTCAGTAAAGAGGCTAGAAGAACCTCATATCTTAATTTTACTATATTTAAAAAAAAACGTGTAATTAGAAGTTCAGGTGGTCCGAAAAGAATGGACTTGCTGAAGAGACTTGATGGCAATTTATTTGTTAGGTTAGCAAATAATTAACGAACCGCTTCGCCAATAAAAATCTGTCAATACTAGATTAATACCGTGTTTGCTTGGACCGGCGCCATTTTTCCTTTAGGTCATCTCAACTAAAATTATCAACGCATGAAATACCCTCAGGGATTGGCTCCTTCCACTGGAAATGTGAGGTTGCATCTTCAAGATGATTATAGTCTCATATATGATAATCTACCTATCAAACAAATAGAGGAAATCCAGTATTTACTTGTCTATGTTCATCCCCAAAAAAGAGAAGAGAAAAATATCTTCGTCTTCCCTAAAACCTTTTTAATCCCAAAAGAAAGACTCATGAGAGTGTTATAATATACTAGCCTCTGATAATAGCCTAGTGCGTAATTAAAAATAGTCAGATGTCATAAATAACCAGCAGCACCAGAAACATGAGGGCACTCCGATTAGGAAACATAAAAAGCTGTGGCAATTAGCTACCAGATAATCTCAGCACAAACCAATAAAGTGCGATAAGAACAAAATTGTATCTGATAGGTAAGATACCATAGCGGCTGAAGGACCGAAGATACAAAACAAAAAATAAAAGAAAAAACAACATAAATAGAAAAAGGAATAAGCGTAGTCCCTCTAGCGCCTATTTGGACAATTTGGAGAAAAAGAAATAGGAAAACTTTTTATCGTTAAAACTGACACCACTTGCCACAACAAGCTCTGGCCCAATGGTGAAGCACCTTACATATTAGAGTGAGGTTGACGTTTTGATTCTCTGGCTCAAAATTTTACTCGTATGTTAAAGTTTTGCTCCCTTATCTAAAAGGAAAAGTTTGTTGTCATGCTTGAACTGCCGACCACTTACTGCTTAAGTACAAAACTAACCACCGGATCCAGAAAGTAATACCGGTGTTGATAATAAATAATTTAAAAAGTTTGGAACGGAATCATCCAAGTTAACTAAAATTTAGTAATAAAATTTGAATTGTGTATTTTTTATATTGTGTCAATTAGAGTGACTTGTTCATTTGTTTACTTTTTAAATGTCAACACTGCTTGCAAAAAATCCTGCATGCACCGCTGCTGAAACACATTTGAACCCACCATTATACTACGGATCTAGCAAGATTAAACAAGGAACATTACTGTTAACTCGGTATCAATAAGGTCTGCTGCAATTATAGATCAACTGTTTCCATCTTAGTTTCTTCTTCAAAAATTCATATTAGAGTGAGGTTGACGTTTTGATTCTCTGGCTCAAAATTTTACTCGTATTTTAAAGTTTTGCGCCCTTATCTCAAAGGAAAAGTTTGTTGTCATGCTTGAACTGCCGACCACTTATTGTTCAAGTACAAAACTAACCACCGGATCCAGAAAGTAATTCACTACCGGTGTTGATAATAAATAATTTAAAAAATTTGGAACGGAATCATCCAAGTTAACTAAAAATTAGTAATAAAATTTGAATTGTGTATTTTTTATATTGTGTCAATTAGAGTGACTTGTTCATTTGTTTACTTTTTAAATGTCGACACTGCTTGCGAAAAATCCTGCATGCACCGCTGCTGAAACACATTTGAACCCACCATTAAACTACGGATCTAGCAAGATTAAAAGGAACATTACTGTTAGCTCGGTATCAATAAGGTCTGCTGCAATTATAGATCAACTGTTTCCATCTTAGTTTCTTCTTCAAAAATTCATCTAAAGAAAAATTACTTTTAAAGCACCAGACAACCAACATGAATTGTGATCTCTTTAAAATCCTACATTCCAGCTTCCCACAAAAACAGAGGTTACAGTAACACATGGCAAAACAATGACCCTAAAATGTAGCACCATATAAAGATGCAAACCAAGTTTTTGAACTCACTCTATCCGTCCAGCAGTCCCATAATCACAGCAAGATACTACTCAAATCAATCAATCAATCAACTATCCATAACTAGTTGGGTCAACTATATCTCCTCTATATTACCTTCGGGAAAAACTATATCAATCCTCTATATCCATTCCGGTTAACTCGAGGCCACTTCATTCCAATACTAGCAAATAATTCTCTAAAACATTAAGTTTCTACATTTCACCCTCAGTTCAAACTAGTCGGGATCGACTATATGAACCCTTTGTGTCCATTCCACTCCATTCAAGACCATTTCTTCAATTCTGGCAACTAATTTGTCTTCTTGGACATGCCTTTATCGCCTCTTTTTAAATGACGGTGTTGTATAGGCCAATTTGCATGTATCTCGCTTGTCCACCAACTACCTGCATCCTCCCACAAGTACTGAATAACTCTGTCCATCAAGATTTAGACAGATGCGACGAAATCACCTGATCTTTCTAGCACTACTAGGATTCAAATCCCTGTCTCCCATGGTCTTTATTTCAACTTCATCAAAAATTAGGCTAAGCCTTTCTTTTTTTATCTAAGCCTTTTTTTCATAATAGAGAAATCTCTTGTTTTGAGCTTCCAAACTCTTCTAAGCCTTCTGTCTGAGATCAAGTGTTAAAATTTGTCTTTTATGACAAAATAAGGTTCTTCTTTAAATTGAAATTCTTTAAATCTCACACTTGTAGCTACACGTAGAAGTCTCTAACCAGAGATTACTACTATAGAAAACTTACAACTTTCTTCACTTACATATATTCAGCAAAACAGAAAATTGACTCTTACTTTTTTATTCAAAAAAAGGTGGAAAAAAATATTTACACAGAGAAACAAATTTCAGTCCCAATAATGTGACTTTGTATGGTTGGACGATGTAATGGGTGGTCTAACATGAGTCATAAATACTTGCGCGGCTAACAATTATCTCATTAAAGGTAAAATTTCTAATTTTAGAAACATATCATATTTTGGAACAGGCTAAAATAACAAAATATATCACAAAATTAGGATGGAGTACTATTTTTTAAAACTAAAGGTTTACATACAAGTAACGAGAAACTACTACTATTACTGAAAATTACAACTATTTCACTAAGAAATGGAGCATTCAATAAAACAGAAAGCCGAATCATATATTATGTAAGAAAAAGAAAAAAAATTCCAAATTTTACATACCCGGGATCGCGATTGCATATATCGCAGATCTCGACATTCATGGCCCAATCAGGCCCAATAAGCATATCGCTCGTCGCTCGTTCCACCAAAAAATTCACCATCCTATAATTATTTTATTTACCGCCAAAAAATAAAATAGAAAATTTCCGCCTCCGATCACTTGAAACAAAACTGTGACCGCCGGCGAATTCTCCGGCGTTAAAATAATTCACTGGCGAGATTCCAATAACGAATCAAATCATATGTGTTCTCTCTCTTGTGTTCTGTTATGATGATTAGTTTATTTCCAATCAAGAAAAAGAGAATTAAAAAGAAAGTGGAAGTGCCAATGAGTAGACAACACGTATAAGTCTAACTATGTCAAGATTTCAAGTTGGTAAACTTAAGCCCCTAAGGTTTGTAGAAGTTAATGAAAAAAACATGTAATTTTGATATTTGACATTTGCACCTTTTAATCTTTAAGGGGTCGTTTGGTACGAACACAAGTAATGCAGGGATTAGTAATGCAGTGATTAGTAGGGATTAGTAATGCAGGGATTAGTAATGCTGAGATTATTTTTTATCAAGTGTTTGGTTCATTGTATTAAAAATTAATTATGCAATGTATAATCTAAATTTGTATTTGGTTTAAAACTATATAAAATATTCTTTACAATTATACCCTTGATTTAATAATTTTAAGTCTTATCCATGTATAGCTAATCCAAGGATTAATAATCCCTTACTTTCCTTGGTATTAGTTAATCCCTCATATGAGGGATAACTAATTCATGTATTAGGTAGGAGTAAATTGAATTGACCAACCAAACATGATATTGGACGGATTAAATTTTTATACGGGGATTATTTTACCTAATACGGCCTACCAAACGACCCCTAGATGAAATTCTTAAAGTGACAATTGCTTAGTGCACCGTTTACTCCTCCGAACCATAATAAGTAACCTTTTAGCCTTTTATTTTTTGTTAAAAATAAATATTATTTTTATATTTATATAATCAAGAATGAATTAACTTTAATTTTTTATATTTGCCCTTATTTACATATCCAATATGTCAAGTTAACAATATACAAATTTTAGTTAAAAGTAATTTAGTCAGAAGACTTTTTTTTTTCCTAGTATTTTCGTAAAGGGCATGTGAAAGGCCAAAAGATCACTTAGGGGTCGTTTGGTAGGCCGTACTAAGTAAAATAATCCCTGTATAAAAATTTAATCCGTCCAATACAATGTTTGGTTGCTCAATTCAATTTATGCATGCCTAATACATGGATTACTTATATCTCATAGGAGGGCTTAGCTAATACCAAGGAAACCAAGGGATTACTAATCCTTGCATTAACTATACCTGGATAAGACCCTAAAATTACTAAACTGCCCCTCAAACCCTTTTTCTGAATTTTTTTATATACAGAAAGAAGAATATTCAAGGGTATAATTGTAAAGAAGATTTTGTACAATTTTAAACCAAACACAAGCTAATTTTTAATACAGTGGACCAAACACTTGATAAAAAATAATCACAGCACTACAATTCCTACATTACTAATACCTGCATTACTAATTCTTGCATTACTTGTGTTCGTACCAAACGACCCCTTAGTGTGGACCGGATGGAGTAGTAGTTACTACTAAGGATTCCTTTTTTCTTTTCCAATTAGATTCATAATTTTTACTCCCTCCGGTTCACTTTAAATAATTTTTTAGCATTTTCTTTGTGATCCATAATATTTAATTTTTTTAAATATCAAGAAAAATTAACCTCTTCTTTCCAAAATTGTCTTTTGAGTAAAAGACCTACAGTAGTTTGTTATATTTTCAATGAGCAAATTAAAATTAATATGATTGATAAATTTTTTAATATGTGTGAAAAAAATCCAAAAATTACTTGAAGTAATAATTTCTAGCGTATCCCAGCATTCAATAGACATAATATAAACATTTTCTTGAAGTTTGGTCTAAGATATAAATGGTCTTATCAAAGATATGAAATGAATTTATTGTTGAGAAGAATTTCGTCAAAATTGTGTTCGAGAAGCATCTTCGTCTAATATTTACAAAATGAGCACTTCTAGATAGATTCTAATTTCTTATCTTCAATTCTTGAAAGTATTTTTGGTAAGAATCGGTATGAATAGAAAATTTATAAAATTAAAAAATAAATTTGTAAAAAATACACAATCAATTGACTCAAGTATGAGAACCAACAAGAATGGAATCAAAACCAATAAAAAAAAATTTCATATGGAGAGTCAAGAAATGTGAGAAAATCTATTAAGATGATCAATTGGTTCAATAACTCTTTACAAACTTGTTTTAGTTTTATGATTTTACATTTTTTTTATTCCTACGGGATTTACTTTTACGCGTAAGAAATTTATTTTTATACGTAAAAGACCTAAAAAGGTCAATTTCTTAAATTTTAAAATTGTAAAGGGACATATACAAAAACCTTTTTTCTCTTGATGGACTGGAAACAATATTGGACATTTCTCAAATATTCATCAGTGAATCAAAAAATTTCATCTATGAAAATGCAAAGAACTTGACTCCCTCCGATGGAAATAATAATTTGCCCCAATCAGAGGCGGACCTATGCTTATAGGAGAGGGGTATATATTCTTAATATATAAGTGTATATATATTAAAAATGGTCATATTTTATGTTTTTAAAAGTTCGATAGGAGCATTGGTTGAGCAATTCGTTGGTATGCCCCTGCCACCTTTAAATCCGCTCCGCCTCAGGCCCAAACATTAAATAGCATAAACTCGATGAATAATAAACATGACACTATAATCTTCTCCGTTTAAATATGAAACTTGATTCATAACATGAACCAAATTTAGGGATGGCAATTGAGGGGGGCAGGGTGGGGCAGGGCAACTTTTGACCCGCCTTGTCTTGCCCCTTTTAGTCTTGTTCCAAAATTTTGCCCTGCCCGCCATGCCCCATTTTATCATCTTTTATACCTTAAACAATTGATGAAAACTTTTCTTCTATGGAAGATGGCAGTTATAAGATGCTCAGTTTCAAACTGGTTTGCTTTTTTAACTGGGAAAACAAAATTGAAAGAGAATCCAATCATAACAATTATGCCTCATTTCCGAGCAAGTTAGAATCGATTATACCATTTCACTATTATAAGTTCAACTCATGTAATTATCATATCTAATAAGCGAAGAACAGAAAAAGTTACATATAAATAAATAAAAGTTATAACAATAATAGTAATAATAAAATTCTCTGACAAGACTAAAATATAATCTCGACCAGTAGATATCACTTATTTGAATATGTTTCTTCTATTGTATTCATCTTTAGCTAAATCTGAATTAATTCCAAAAATTTATAGGTATTTCAAGACAATTTCTTTTCATATAATTTCAAATGTACTATCTTTTTTAATATTTTTACCAACCGTAATTTCACACCTGCAATCGGTGCATCTATAAAGATTGAAGACCAAACCATCTCGAGCAACCTTATTTCATTTTATTAGCGAGAGAACCCAAAAAGAAATTACTAACTAGCCTAAAGGAAACGAGTTCACTAGATTTATTGTTGTTTTGATAAATTGATGATTGAAGTTTGTTCCTGATGATATTTGGATGTTATGTTTTAAATTTGAGCTCAATTGGAGTAGATTTAGATATTAAATCGTATATTAAATTGTTATACTTCGAAGAACAAATTTCTGTTGGCAATTTGCACTTCAGGCTTATTTGGCCTTAAATGCATAAAAACATTGGTTGCACTTCAGACCTTTTGACCTTAAGTGCATCTGAAGTGCAATTTTTCATTTCACACTTATTGGCCTTAAGTGTAGCAAAACATTTGTTGCACTTCCGACCCTTTGGCCTTAAGTGCATCTGAAGTGCAATTTTTCACTTTAGACTTATTGGCCTTAAGTGTAGCAAATTGTTGCACTTCAGACATTTTGGCCTTAAATGCATCTGAAGTGCAATTTTTCACTTCACACTTATTGGCCTTAAGTGCATGAAACCATAGGTTATACTTCAGACTTATTTGGCTTCAGGTGCACCTAAAACGCAAATTTTCACTTCAGACTTATTGGCCTTAAGTGCATGAAAACGTTTGTTGCACTTCAGACTTTTTGGCCTTAAGTGCATCTGAAGTGCAATTTTTCACCTCAGACTTATTAGCCTCAAGCGCATGAAACCATTGGTTGAACTTCAGATCTATTTGGTCTTAAGTGCATTTAAAGTGCACTTTTTTCACTTCAGACTAATTATTTTTAACTTCAGACTGAAGTTGATCATAAAATAGGTACATTTGTAAACTTTTTTGCAAAGTGGATATAGATTCAATTGTGACTCCAAAACCGGGTATAGATACAAAAAATCTCAGGCCGCCTAATGGCCTACTATTAGGACTAAGGGTTGACCTACAACCTGCCCTGCCCCATTAAGATTCTTCAAAAATGTAGTGTTTGCCCTGCCCCGCTCAGCCCCAATTGCCATCCCTACCAAATTAAACACGTGAGTCGTGACATGCGCATGGCCATATACATTCCGCGTCGTATTGCCTTTTCCATTTAAGCAAATCTCATTCAATAAATGCATAGACAAGGGAGAAATACAGTAGAGGAAAGAACTTAAAGCTGAATATTCTTTGGCCATAGTACAACTATTATGAAGAAAATAAGAAAGCAAGCTTATTTTAGCAAAGCTTATCTGAGAAACATTTCTGTAGTAGCAGCAGTAGCAGCAGAGTAGTAATTCCTAATCAAGAGTTGAGATTGTTGAATCTTGAATTTCCAATCACCATATTGCAAGGGAAGATATACTATCCATTCTAATAGGGAACACGAACTCGCACTGATGCAGGCCCTGACTTCATATCCTCCAAAAGAAGATTTAGCAAAGCTTGTGTCACAGGGCCTTCTCTACCTACAGTAATGAGGAAGAAGCAGAAAGTAAATGAGAATAAAATCAAGTAAAATAGCCAAACTCATTTTAAAACTACTTCCATGATCGTAAATTTATATGTCGCTCTTGCATACTTATGAATTAAGATTTAGATGGGACTACAACAACAACAACAAACCCGGTAGTTTCCCACAAGTGGAGTATGGGGAGTGTAAGATGTACGCAGCCTTACCCCTAACCCTCGAAGGGCATAGAGGCTGTTTTCCACAGACCCTCGGCTAGAGAACGTCTGAAAAAGAAAAGGTAATTGCAACAAGTAGGAATAAAAACAAGATGAAATAAGATCGAATCCAAGAATGCGGTCAAACTTTAGGTACTAATAGTCATCTATGGATAAAAGATAACACATTAACACTAATGCTAGAGAACTGAGTAAGACAAAGAGAAATACTCAACTACCTACGAACCTTCTATCCTAATCTTTGACCTCCACACCTTCCTGTCTAGATCCATGTCCTCAGTCAGCTCTAGCTGCGTCATGTCCCGCATAATAACCTATCCCCAAGACTTTTTAGGCCTACCTCTGCCCATCCTGCTATCCACCGGGGCTAACCGCTCGCACCTTTTATCTGGGGCTTCTATACTTCTCCTCTTAACATGCCCGAACCATCTCAACCTCACCTCCCGCATCTTATCCTCCACAGGGGCCACTCCCACCTTTTCCCGAATAACTTCATTCCTAATTTTATCCAACTGAGTATGCCTACACATCCACCTTAACATCCTCATCTTAGCTACTTTTAGCTTCTGGGTATGAGAGTTCTTGACCGGCCAACACTTTGCTCCATACAACATACTCGGTCTAACTACATTCTTGTAGAACTTACCTTTAACTCTCAGCGGCACATTCTTACACAAGACACCAGAAGCGAGCCTCCACTTCATCCATCTTGCTCCGATTCAATGCGTGACATCTTCATCAATCTCTCTGTTACCTTGTATTATAGATCCAAGATACTTGAAACTACCTCTCTTGGGGATGACTTGTGTATCAAGTGTTACCACCATATCCCCTTCCTGGATACTGTTGCTAAACTTGCACTCCAAGTATTCCATCTTGGTCCTGCTCAACTTGAAACCCTTAAGACTCTAGGGTCTGCCTCCAAACCTCCAGCCTCTCGTTAACACCACCCCCGTCTCGTCAATTAAAACTATGTCATCAGCAAATAACATACACTATGGCACCTCACCTTGAATATGTCTCGTCAATGCGTCCGTCGCCAATGAGTGAACAATGACTTAGATGGGACGGCTGTTTAGAAAGAGCGACAATGAGTGAACATATATCAGTATCTAATATCCGTCTAGTTTGTTTGTCAAACAGTACTTTCCTCGGATCCAGAAATCAAGAAAAGATTACAGCATGCTCGCACTTTGAAATATCATATTTGGAGCAGCATATGAAACCATAGCAAATTGACTAAAGTTTACACTTCAGGTCTGAAAATGCATCTTAGGCATAACAGTTACTATGGATAATAATGGCACACAACCCAGCAAGGTGAGATTACTATTTATATGCATGAACATGAAGGATAGTACGAGATGCTCGCCCTTTGGTGATTGTTGTCCAAATATTATTTAGATTAGACGTCAAGTTCAAAATTCTGCTTTCGAGCCTCCAACATGACAAAGAGATAAGGGAATAGTATGGGACGCTCATCGTTTGTGATGGTTTTCCAAATATTGTTAAGAAGTCAAGTTCAAAATTGTGCTTTCAAGCTTCCAACATGACAAGGAGAACATCAATTTTTCATTTCACTACCGGTTGAAATACGCTTCTATGTGCTTGGATGAAAAAGTATTAAGCAGATGTACGGATATTAGGATTCTTTTCCCTATTTCTAACAGTGCATGGCTCATTGTTTTGATGAAAGCAGAGAAAGGCGGCATAGAAGGCTTACCGTCACCAATGATTTCTCCATCCCACTGCACCACCGAGCGGACAAGAACTCCACTGCCAATTAGCATCATCTCATCTGCTCTTTTCCCATCCTCTACCGACACGTTATCTACTCTAATGCCCTGAAGTTTACCTTCCTTTACTAGATTTGCTGCAAGAACCAGAACTCTTTTAGCCGTACAGCCACTGAGAATTTTGTCAAAACTAGGCATCAGAAGTTCCTTTTCCTTTGTAACAAAAGCCACATTCATGTTAGGTCCTTCTGCAACAAAGCCATCGCCATCCAACCAAATTGCTGCATACGCATCATTTTCTTCTGCTTCAATCTTTGAAAGTGCATTCGGCAGATAATTTACGCTTTTCATGACGGCAAACTGTGGGGGTTTTATTGGGATGGATGAAGTTACAACTCTGATGCCCCTGCGATCGGGAGGTGATTGATCTTGTATTACAATGGCATAAAGAGCTGCTTGAGGACAGCCCGATGGAGATAGTTGGAAATCACCAGGTCCAGCCGAAAGCCAGTATCTTAGAGAACCTTTTCTGCACTTGGAAACACTTACTGTACGAATGAGAATTCTTCTAATGATTTCCCTATCAAAAGGAATTTGTATTTTGGCCATGGCTGCAGATCTCAGGAAACGATCAAGGTGTTGGTCCAACTCATAAAGGTATCTGAGGGTAGATAGGAAATAAGAAGAATAAAGCAACGCCCACGAATCCCATATATCTTTTAGCTTCATTCTTGTTCACTAACTAACCAAGAATAAGAAATTAAAGACATGTATAGATTTACCAGTTCATACAATTTTCCTATAACTAGGCATTTGTCCAACATAGAACATAAGAGAAAATACAATTAGTTCTACACTTTTGAGTTGCTCACGTAATCTAATCCTATAAACATACATTTTCATAACATAGAACTAGTAGAGGTAATAGCGCGCAAAGGACAAGAAATTAGGCAAGTTAGACACACAATCAAGTTATGATCAATTGGCCAGAAAATCAGACCCCATATTATCTCAACTTATAAGTAGAAAACATATGCAACATAAAAGGGCTTAAAATAACTATTTACTATCGACAAATTAGACAGACCCAAACAGAATATTTCTATGGAAAACTACAAGATAGTAAATTGACAGTATTAAACAAATTTCATCAAGCAGATGCACGAGCATGACCACTTGGATACGTGCTTAAAGTAACCAAGCAGCGGCAAAGCCACATGTATTCAAAGGGTGTCAATTTTACGAAATTATACTGTTTAGCCAGATAAAAATTTCTTTTTATGTATATATACTATATATTGACTCCCCATGGCTTTTTCATGAGTTTACTTCTTTATATTTTGACTCCCTTTAGTGAAAATTCTAGCTCCGCCACTATAACCAAGTGTTGCTAAATCTCTAGGTATACTAATAGGCCAAGATTTGATTTATGTTACATAAAGGAACAATAATTTACATCATAAATCAACCTTGATAGAAGAAATATAAAGAACTAAACTTAAATGGCTTAACCTATAGAGTCAGAAATACTAACCCATCCATAATGGCAGCGGTATCAAAAACTCCATGTCCTCTATGAACCATGTGATCATCCATGGGGATCACCATGGCAGCTGTATCGGTTGTGATTCCACCGAAAATGCTAGAGTACATTGCCAAATAAAGCTGCTTGGCTTCTTGACTTTCTCGACTTGTTCTCATTCTCTCAATAGCCTTTACAGGGAAAACAAAAGTCAAAAGTCCTTTTTTCTTTCTTAAATTACGTGTCCTGTCAAACACAATCATGTGAGATGGAACAGATAGAGTAGTAAATTCCGGAGGCAGGTAGTATTCAAGTTCTGTTTCTGCAGGTTTAGAAACAATTACTATGTCTTTAAATAAACATTAAGAGCATAAAAAAGAAGACAGACCTCTGAGGAAGAAAGAAGTGGGACATCAAAAGTTGGACTACATTGTCCTTCTGCAACACCAAACAGCTTTTTAGTATTAGCTTAAATTAAACTTCTAATAACAGCTAACTACCGAAGGGCAGCCCGGTGCACAAAGCATCTGGCCGCACCCTAAGGGGGTGTGATGTAGGCATCCTACCTGATGCAAGCATCAATAACTGATTTCACGGCTCGAACCCATGACCTATAGGTCACACGGAGACAACTTGACCGTTGCTCCACCAAAAACTCGGAACACCAACAAGAGTTGCTTAAGCCAAATTATGTAACAACTTTGAGAAATAATTGGAACATACATAACAACAATTACCAAATTAGCATAACAACATCAGCTACTACACCTCATTCCAAAACAAGTTGGGATCGGCTGTATGAATTCTCACTGTACATATTACTCCATCTAAACTCATCTCATGCCAATATAATGTAACTACAATTAGTCCTGTATATTTTCTAAATGTACAAATTCTCCAGCTAAACCACTCCTAAAAAGCATAGGACCTATTCAAAGTACTAATGTCCTGAAAATATTCTCTGACAAATATATAGTATTTCTTTTTTCTTTCTTCCTTCCCTACCAAAATAAAAGAATTAAGCAAAAAATAATTCAAATTTACCAGAGAAAAACTGGGTTTGCTTTGAATTCTTGAAAACATTTGATCGGATCAAAGGTCTGATCTTTGGTCCTGAAACTGAAAAGTTCCTCGGAAAAATAACGGAATCCCTTAATTTAGGTAATAAAAAAGAGGTGTCGGATATGGGTTTTGGAATAGTTGACAAGGAAGTCATTGTAGCTAGCTCTATGAGTTCTCAGCTGTGGCAATGAAGGAAAAAGAGCACAAGTTGAAATATGAAATGGTTTTGCCATTGTTAAAACCAAACAGAAGAAAACAGAAGTTTTGTTAAATATTGGACTGCAATTGTTTGTTTAATACTGCCTCCACTCATTTTTACTTGGCATCTAGATTAAAAATAAATTTTTATTTTTACTTATTATAAATTTTTGCTATTATACCCACAGTATTTATTACTCATTCAAATTATTTTCTTAAAATTCAATAAAATATGTATTAATTAATATGAGTATTATGATAAATTATACATTTTATTTATTATTTCTTAAGTGTCAAAAGGTACCAAGTAAAAGTGAATGGAGTAAGTATGTCCCTCGCCTTAGGCCTTGTTCGATTATATGAAAATATTAGTTTTATCTCAAAACTATTCCTAACAATGAGTTTAGTCCCTAGACTAATGATTGTTTTGCTTTAATGGTCTTTCGAATATAGGAGTGGACATAATACCAACCGAATCGAAAATATAGGCCGAATCAAAAAATTTGATTTATTCAGTTTTGTTTTTTCGGTTTATTCGGTCGGTTTGCAGTTTATAGTTTTAAAAAGTTCGGTGATCGGTTTTAATGGTTCGTTTTTCGGTTAAACCGAAAAATCGAATTTTTTTACGTTCTCTGTCCACTTCTTTTTTTCCCAAAAGAAACCTCTTCGGCTTTAGATGAAATGTCATGGTTTTGTTTGTGTGTTACGTGCACCATTTTATGTTCCAAGCTGTGAAAGATTACATTATGCAGCAAAATATTTTCAAAAAGAAGAAAGAAAATTTGGAGGAAGTATGTCTTACATTTGTACTATAATGCTAACATGATTTTTACAAGTATTTCTCACGGAATTCAAAAAAACAAATCCCTTTCGTCAAGAACTTACTGCCACTCGTGTTGACAGGTTAACTAAGCAAGTAGAATTAAGTGCAATTGAAATTGTAAAAAAATATTTCTTTTATCTTTTTCTGTGAACAAGTATTTGATGGGATTTCTTATTTCTTTTATATTTTTCTGTCAACAAGTAATTTATTTTTGTTGTTTCATACTATTTTTGCCGTGGCTTGAAACCGAAAAATCAAACATATTAAACCGAACCGAACCGAAGTTATTATGGTTCGGTTTTGGTTATTAAAATCATAAACCAAAAATTTAATAAACCAAACCGAAATTTTATAAAACCGAATCGAACCGATAGATGCCCACCCTATTCGAATATATTGTTCTTTTTTTGTTTCTTAAAACTCAATTGAAAAGCTTGATAGATTAATCATCTCAAATTCGTTCAATTCCTTTTACGCTTTTGCCCTTTCATTTTAAAACTAGTAAACTAAAATATGTGCTTGGTATGATCAAAAAATACTTTACATGAATGATATTATTTTTGGTTGTTTGATAATTGAAAATACTTTCTATAAAAAGAAGGAAAAATTAGTTTCATAATTTGTGGACGAAAGTTGTTTTACTTTACAACTATAACCTTTTCCTCCAAATTACTTGTTCTATTAATACTTAGAAATTGTACCAATTTTTAATACTAAAAATTATCATCAGAACACATATTATTGTCATTCTTTAACAAATATTTTGGTATCCACTAACCATACACAGGAAAATAAGCTAGAAAACTACTTATCATCCAATAAAATATTTTTCGCAAAAAATAATTTTTCTTCTTATATACCAAATACGCTCAAAAGAAAAACCTAACGAGGATAATTATTTCTTTTCCTACAACTCTCTCAAAGAAAAAATTACCCGTGATAGAGTACTATTGTGCCTCACATTTTTTTTTACCCCGCCCAAATTAGGAGGATCTATAGTGTTTACACACCTCCCCTCCAGCGTGACTCGAACCTAGGACATTGATTCCAATTTTATAACTTCCCTCCAATGCACGTGTCGGATATTGGGTTTGGGTCGCTATATGTAGGCTGACTCGATCCAATTAGAAAGAATAAGTAAAAAAAATTAGATGAAAGTTACAATATCAAAAGCTACCACATAGAACTGATGCGCGCTTAAATGGGGAATTAGATTTCACAACTTGGTAACTTTTCTTTCAACCGTTCTTTTCCTTTTTTTTTCTTCAACAAATTCCTTTTTTTTCTTCAACAGATAATAATTATCTGTGATTTTTCCAACCAAAACACACAAGAGAGGAAAGACATCTAGTTCGTGGATATAAACTTCCTTTCCTAGTGAATTGAAGTTTCACTTGGGTAATTTTTCGGTGGTGAGTTCGACGATTCTTCGACTGTATATAAAAAAGTACACAACTTGTTATTCTCGCCCCTCGGTTTAACCTAACATTGGTATCAGAGCCTTTGATTGTGTGTTCTTTTAATTTTGAATACACTGTCGAATATATATTTTCTCTCTGGTTTGTATTGTTTACCCTATAAATTAGATAACAATTGAATTTGTCGTTAAGGATCCGTAAACTGATTGATACTTAAAATAAACAATTTAAAATATTGAGAAAGAAAGACTTAACCGTTGATTTCACAACTTGGTAACTTTTCTTTCAACCGTTCTTTTCCTTTTTTTTTCTTCAACAAATTCATTTTTTTTCTTCAACAGATAATAATTATCTGTGATTTTTCCAACCAAAACACACAAGAGAGGAAAGACATCTAGAACTGATGCGCGCTTAAATGGGGAATTAGATTTCACAACCTGGTAACTTTTCTTTCAACCGTTCTTTTCCTTTTTTTTTCTTCAACAAATTCCTTTTTTTTCTTCAACAGATAATAATTATCTGTGATTTTTCCAACCAAAACACACAAGAGAGGAAAGACATCTAGTTCGTGGATATAAACTTCCTTTCCTAGTGAATTGAAGTTTCACTTGGGTAATTTTTCGGTGGTGAGTTCGACGATTCTTCGACTGTATATAAAAAAGTACACAACTTGTTATTCTCGCCCATCGGTTTAACCTAACATTGGTATCAGAGCCTTTGATTGTGTGTTCTGTTAATTTTGAATACACTGTCGAATATATATTTTCTCTCTGGTTTGTATTGTTTACCTATAAATCAGATAACAATTGAATTTGTCGTTAAGGATCCGTAAACTGATTGATACTTAAAATAAACAATTTAAAATATTGAGAAAGAAAGACTTAACCGTTGATTCTGAAGAAGATAACAGAGAGCTGTAACAATGATAGTAGCATTCGTTTGGGAATTAGAGAGAGAATAATTTTATTGATGATTCTGAACTGATTGTAATTGTGGGTCAAAATCCCCTTTTATAGGTTATAATTACTATTTCCAATAAGGTAAATGGCGGATTATGAGATAAATCCCATAAAATCCGTAACAAAATCTCCCCAAATTGCGTTTGTGATGGTTGAAACGGTTGAGACAATCACTCTTGGCGATATATCCGGCAGTGAGCTAATTGTGCGTCTCGAGCCCGGTCTTCGATTCCATGACGCTTCCCCTTCCGGTCAAATCCTACTCCGGTCGGGTCCCAGTCCGGTCAGGTCTCAGTCCGGTCTCATATCTTCTTTGTCTATGAACTGGATGTCTGAGTTATACTTCCTTTTAACTGTGTCGGTCCTGACCCGAATCCATGTAGGAATACTTTACCCAATACAGATAGTCCCCTCGTTTATTAGAGAGTAAGGATAATAAACGACATGAGTTTGTATTTATGACGACATCTTTATGACGTCCAAATAACGCCAAATTAAGCAATCGTCATAAGTCCCATCTTTGATTACCGTGCATGCTGCAGACGCTCATTGCGCACATTTAATGCCTGCTCGCTTCGTGCTTTGTGCCGCCGTCTTTAAGGGAGTATAAATACCCCTCTTTACCAACTAATTAACCTTTCCCTCTTCTGCTAACCTTTTCCACTTCTGCGTTTACTGCGTTCCTTCTTCTTCAAACTCCATTTTCAGATCTTGCGTTCCTCTTCGATACCCATCTTTAGTTTTTCAATGGCGAAAATTTCCAAATCTATTCCTTCTAAACCAAGCTCCTCTACTGATACGGTTCGTACTGACGAGCCTTCATCAGAGCCGCCATTGAAAGCCTTCGTCCCCACCGGGTGCCCCACCAGTCTTGACTTTAAAGTCGAAAAGGTATCTTCGGTTCCCGGCCGCGGCGAACCTGTATCGGAATACGTTAGCTCAATCACCCCTAATCATCTCGATAGGGTGAGAGCTGAGTGCCATTGGGAAGACAAGGAGTTGGTCATCCCTTCCCACGATGAGTCCATTATCACTCACGTTGAGGGGTACCTCAGCGTGTATACATGTCCCTTCACCATGGGACCCATAGAACCGATAATAGTAGAGTTCTGTAGGCGGTTCGAGGTCATGCTAGGTCAGATCCACCCCTCCATATGGCGAATCGTGTACCTCTTTTGTTTTTTTGTGGACAAGGTCGAGGGCGGCCACCCCTTTACTCTCGACCATATACTTCGATTATATAGCCCTCGTATGTTCCGAGGGGGGTTAATAAAGCTGACTCGTCGAGCCAGTAAACCTCCTTTTTCTAGCATCGACGAAGATAGAGATCGGGGTTGGATGAGCAGATTCGTTCGAATCAAGACCTCTGACCTAATCCCGGTCGGTTCCATGCCATTCCCGGAGAAGTGGAATTTCAATCGTAAGTATTTCTTCAGTCATCCCTTCTTTATTGCTACTTTTTCGACATATGACCGGAAACCCTTACTGTGTAGCCGTTCCCTAAACTCCGGCTGCTGTAGAAAATTTGGCTGGCTGGATTGGCAAGATAGCGGCCCAACAGACTTACTTGGAACGGGCCTGGAAAGAAATTTCAAAAGGATTATGGGAAGCCAAAAATCATGGTAAGCCCCTCCGATTAAAGCATTTTTTCCAATACCACACTTCAATTCTGAAAAGCGCGATTTGCAGGTCTATCCAAGGATGCTGAACTGAGGTCGGCAGTCCTTTGTCCTATTCCGATACCGGAAACAGGGGACAAAAGAAAAGGGGGCTCCAAGTAGGTCGAGCCCGCAAAAAGGAGAAGAAGAACAAAAATGTTGGCCCATAAAGCCCCATATACCGATATCACCTCCGATGAAGACTCGGAGGAGAGGTCCAAGCTTGTTCACCGCCGGCCTACCCGGAAAGTCCCTGAGTCAGTGACGGATGATGTCGATGCGTCTCACGATGGCGCGGGGGCAAGAGTCAGAGATACTGCGGAATCTTCGGCCCCGATGCGGGAGCCTTCCGTTCCTCCCGAAACGGCTCATTCTTTCTCTTCTTCGGGAACTTCTCTGAAAGAGACTGGTCGTGCTTGGGCACAGGCGCCGGATGGTATACCGGCCATGGAGGGGAGCTTCGATACTTATTTTGATGGGGTTCCCTCCGCCTTTCAGCCCTAACATCCCCAGGAAGAGTTCCCAGGCCCAATCGAGTGGGGTTCCGACCGTTGATAAGTTGGTCAACAAATTTCCTGCACCGAGCCAGAACCCTGATCGGAAAAGAATAATAACTTTCTCCGTCCCTGAGGATGCCCGGGCCTTGGGCCCCCCGGTCGGTATAGCGAGCTATTTCCATCACGTAGCGACGGATGAAGACCGGGCCGCTATGGATGCTGTGGATTGGGCTTGTCTTTTCAATGAGGCATTTCAGGCACAGCTCAAGGTATGTGCTCTTTCTTATATCTGCTCCCATTCTGGCTCTGATCTCTATATAACTCCTCTTGGCTCTTTTTTACATTTGCAGTCATCGGTTCTTTATCACGGAGCGTTCCTTCGTGTTAAGGAAGGAGTAGAGCTAGAAGCGAGTAAACGTTGGGAGCTTGAAGACAAGTTATTGGTGTCACACCTCTTTTTTCGTACGCTCCCCGGGGAGGGAAATGTATGAAAATGAGTTTTTCTAATTAAAGTGACATTGATCGAAATGGGATTATTGAATTATTTTCAGAGTCTCCACTTGGAAATTTAAATTGGTGTTCCAAGTCACCGGTTTTATCCCAGATCGAGGAAAAGGTTTTGACTCTCATAAAGAAGTCTGCGAACCAGAAATTCTAGGTAAGGAATTCTGTTAACCCGCGGGAAGGTGTTAGGCACCCTTGGGTTCCGTGGTTTTAGCACGGTCGCTTTATTGTTATAATCGGCTTATTATCTGATTTAATACCTATTATTAGCCTATAGTGCATTTTACTTTATTTCGCTTTTTCGCTTTTAAATTATTGGAGAATTGCGATGTTAATCAAAATATGTCACGAATTACGTCACATAAATGCACCCGTAATTTGTAATACCTTTTAATTAAACATCGGGATTTTGAATTTGGGTCACATAAATGCGCACCCGAATTTAGAAAATTTAATTATTAGAATAGCGCGCCTAAAGCAACTATGTGTTTTAAATTTGTCGAGGGCCATGGAATTTTCTAAATAGCGCGCCTCGATTTTCTAAATGTTTAATTAGTGAGGGCCATATGTTTGTAAATTTATTTGATATGGCACACCTCAAATTAATTTAAAAGGCTCTACTATTTAAAATTGTTAAAATCGGATCACCTAAAAGGCACCCCCGAATTTAACATCGTCACTATGTCACGGGAGCCGTACCCATAGTGACAACGTAATTAATCATACCTAGAAACGAGTCACCAATATTTGAGGTGATAATCATTCCAACTCATACTTTAACTAATTAAAGGGCCACTGATAATCGTTATTAATTATGTGGCCAACTCTGTTAAGAAAATATTTATGCTTAAAAGGTCTACTAGACAATGGATATTCTAATTAAGGCTAAGTCTAAACATTCAGTCCCTCTAATTTGAAGATCGATGAAATATATTGCCATTTGATTGTAATGGTTACATTTGATCTTGCTCAAACAACAATTTCGAAGACTGGCATCCCTAAACAAGACATTACACGTACTCACAAATATAGAAAAGTTTAAACAATAATCACATTTGAAATGTTGTACTAACGGCATCAATTCTGGACAAATCTTCCTAAGCTGGCCATCTCACATAATTACGAATATAACCAAACCTTACAAAAATCAGTATATTCAAACTTAAAGCTGATTTCCAGAAAAATACAGCCCTATTGGTTCAAAACAGCATCTCTACCATATGCATTTTGAACTAGTCAGCCTATCCTGATAACAGAGGTAGCTATGATTTGAATTCGGCATAAATTGTATTAATTCACAACAAACATCTTACATCCATTGGCACAATTGGCTTACAATTGTTGACTATTGAATAAACATACGCCATTGCAACCTGACCATTACATGAATACTGCCAATCTTTAGAAAGCAATTAGTCTAAGAACATGCCCATGAATACAACTTCATCACAGCCAACAACCATCAGCTTCGAAACAGCACATCCATATTTTGGATTTACAATAAAAATGCTATTGCTAAGACACTAATGATATAATCAAACCTTGAATCAGACTGTCTTAGGAGTGCAGCCATAATCCAGCAGTCCTAAAGATGCTTGAACCAATTTATGCATTCTATCAAAGTTTATAATGCCCATGCCATGGGGAGGGGAATTACTTACTGGTCTAAGTTAATAGACCTACAACTGATTGCGGACACTGGTATGTTAACCTGCTAAGGGACCTCAAGTGGCAGGCTCAACTTTAATTTGAGTGTTCACAGATCCATAATGACTAACATCATGCCTTTGACTCCTTCTTCTAAGGAGTGTGTCCAGAACAGAATATCAGATACCCAGGATTTAATTTAAGCATATGAGACAATAGTTATTTAACCATACGCCGATTATCAGTCATGAACAAATAAATAGACAGAACATATAGAAGCAAAATTTTGAGCAAAAGAAAAACATTCCAGCAATAGTCATTCAAACGTATGAGGATATTTATCAGCTGTAAATGAGTGAATCAAGCAGAAACAGTTCATTCATTCATATTCTCAACCGAGAGTACAAGACGATTTCGAGACATACCTAAACTTGCAACAAAACTATTTACTCGACAGCAAGAACAATCAGCTAGCAGCAATTATGCGGTCGACAAACTAGTCCTTATGAAGATGCGTGCAAACAGCTAAGCAACAGTACTGGGAAACACAGCTTCGACTTGCTTTTACTTTACTGTTCTTTCCTTCTCTGTTTTTTTTACTCTACTCAAACGACCTCCTTTTTTAAAGAACAAATTTCAAAGCTCAACAATCTTGCACTCTGTTTTCCTTAGCTAAAAAGAATTTCGGACTCTTCAAAATTTTCAGACTTCCAAAATCGAACCCCCCCCCAACAATGAAAGAAGTCGAGCTATTTATAGAAGAACCCTCCCAAACACCCCGTTTCCAAGAAAAACCCGAAAATGAACAGAAAAACGAAAAGAAAATCCCCAAACCTTCAAAACCGTGAATCTTCTGAAATCCTCTTTTGAAACCAAATCGGGACAGATGGAAGGCGGGGATCGATTGAGAATCGATCCACGGTCCCCATTTGACCCGAAAATGGTCCCCAAATTGCAAGAACACTCGAGTGTACACATCTTTTGTCAGGGTTCGTTAGGGGCTGGAGTACGTGGGGAGAAGGGGGGACCACGGACGAGTTGGGGTTTCAACTCGTCCGATTTTGGGCAAGTTTGGTGGCGGAAATCGGCGGGGAGGGGGGTTGGGCAGTGGGGCGCGGCGGAAAAGGGGGAGGGAAATATTAGGTTAGGGTTTGGTTTAGGATTTTTTATATTTAGGGGAGGATGATTCATGGCCGTTGATCTTATTGTGATCAACGGTCCAGATGAGGCAAGGGTTAAAGGGGTTGGGCTGCTGATTTGGGCTAGGCATTTGGGCTCATTTCTTTTGAAATTGTGGCCCAATTCGTTTTTAACCTTAATTAACCCCTAAAAATGTAAAATTAATCCAATGTAATTATCTACAAAAATTATATTAATCCTTGAATCTACTAATTAAAGATTAGAAATTAAACAAAGTATAAAATGAATCATTTTCGTGATTTTTAATTTTGTAAAACACTCAATTACTAATTCAATCTTTAAAATGTAAAAATAAATCCTAAATGCAATGCATAATATTTTTGAGTGTTTTCAATAATTAATTAATTGACCAAATGGCCGATACCTAATTAAAACTATTTATTGATTTTTATATAGGAGTATTTCGGGCAGGGCAAAAATCACGTGCTCACAATTGGGAACTCAGACTGAGCTAAGCCTTTTGAAGAAGGAGCATGCTTCTTGTGCTGACCGGTTGGAAATAATGAGAAAACAATTGGAACTTCTACAGGAACAGCTACAGGCTGAGTTCGGTGAGTCCAATGCCAAGTGGGAATCTCAAGTAGAGCAACTGAGTTCGGACAAGCTGGCTCTTTAAGAACGGATCGAGACGCAATTGAAGGTTAACGAATCTCAACGCCTCGAAATCCAAAAGATTGGCTCAGACCGGGAAAACTTATCTGCTCGACTTCAGGAGGCAGAGGTTAAAGTTGCCAGTACCAAAAGTACGGCCGAGGACTTGGTAGCCCAGTATAGGGCCGATGCTGATGCGGCTAATCGGCAATTGAGGATGTTGGCCGAATATACCAAGTGTCAAACGCGTCTTGATGTTCTTAACCTATCTTTGGATGTAGCTGAGGCAACCGAAGCTGAGGCCGTTTTGAGAAGAAAAACTTTTCCCGAAGAGTTTGAAGACGGCTCCGACTGATTTCCTTCTCGTCTTTCCTTTTGCTCCAGTCTATGTACTTAAATTCCTTTTTTCGCTTTTGGATGTGTAGAAACTAGATTGTTTTTCATAGACTTTGCTTTTTCAAAGCTCTTGATGTGTGATAGTCTGTTCATAATGGTTTGATGTCGATCCAATCATCCGCTTGGATTTTTCAAACTTATCAATCGTTAAGGACCGTGGTCATGTCTTAATACGGTCTTTGACCTTCAGCGCTAATCCGAACGCCTCAATTAAGTACGCTTTTTGGCTATAGTCGTACTTTGATTCGGGCACACCGGCCTTAACTTAAAACGATTTCGGCCTTGGCCGTAATTCATTTTGGGCACACCGGTTTTAACTTAAAATAATCTTGGCCTTAGCCGTAATTCATTTAGGGCACACCGGCCTTAAAATAATTTAATTTTGGCCTTAGCCGTAATTCATACCGGCCTCAAAATAATTTAATTTTGGCCTTGACCATATTTGGAGTTTTGCAGGCTTCGCGGGGCCTTGGCCCGTCTGACCGATTCCGAATTTTGCCTTATCAGGTCTTATGTTGTTGTGTGATAATTGTATACAAGGCATCAGCAAGATAGAAACCCTTAGGTTGGATGAGAAAACACATGCATCGAATAATCTTTGCTATTACTTGAATAACGATACATTTCGTTGATTGAAGGCGGATTAAATCGACCTACCAATGTACGGCTCTTTTTGGCCGTTTGACCCTTACATCATTTCCTATTGATCTTTAATCCGACCCTCCCCGAAAACGTTTTAGAACAAAATGCTACATCTCTCAAACTGAATCATAGTAGCACGACATACATGCTGCCTCGTTAAAAATCTTGCCGAAAAACCCAGATTGGGACAAAAACGGTCGAAGGGAAAAAGAGTGCAGCGCGTGCTTTCAGCTTATTTGTCAGGTGGACTCATCTTGGTAGTAGGTTTACCCTGCATAAGTTAGTATCGAAGAAATATAGAGAAAGTAAGAAAGAAGAAAAAAGGAAAAACATACCTTAGCAGTAGTATTTCTTTAGGAGGCTTACGTTCCAGTTGTTGGGTAGTTCCTTCCCATCTACCGCCCGTAACTTGTAAGATCCTTTTCTGGTCACTCTTAGAACGACGTAGGGACCTTTCCAATTTGGTCCCAATTTCCCCTCGTTGGGGTCTCGAGTGTTGAGGGTGACTTTTCTAAGCACCAAGTCCCCTTTTTTGAAATACCGGAGGCGAGCTCTCCGATTATAGTACCTTTCGATCTTTTGTTTTTGAGCTGCCATTCGTACTAAAGCGGCCTCCCTCCTTTCTTCCAAAAGCTCTAAGGTGGTGTTCATTGCTTCTTGGTTAGTATTTTCCGTTGCGTATCGGAAACGGACGCTGGGCTCGCCCACTTCGACCGGAATCAAGGCTTCGACTCCATAGACTAAGAAAAAAGGCGTGGCCCTGGTGCTTGTTTTCTCAGTCGTCCGGTACGCCCATAGGATTTCGGGCAGCATTTCTCTCCATTTTCCCTTTGCGTCGGCTAATCTTTTTTTCAAACTTTGGATGATGGTTTTGTTGGTCGATTCAGCCTGGCCATTGCCGGTGGGGTGATATGGCGTTGACAATATCCTCTTGATTTTGTTGTCTTCAAAAAATTTTGTTATCTTGCTACCAACAAACTGCTTCCCGTTGTCACATACGACTTCAGAGGGCATCCCGAACCGGCATATGACATGATCCCATAAGAAGTCTATTACTTCTTTCTCTCGAACCTTTTCGTAGGCCTGTGCTTCAACCCATTTGGAAAAGTAGTCAGTAACAAAAAGAATGAATTGAGCTTTACCTGGAGCTCGAGGAAGTGGGCCCACTATGTCCATTCCCCACTTCATAAACGGCCATGGGGAGAGGACCGAATGCAGTGTTTTAGCCGGTTGGTGAATAAACGGCGCATGTCTTTGGCATCCGCTGCATCTGCGCACGAATTCTCTCGCATCTCGTTCCATATCGGCCCAATAGTACCCAGCTCGAATTATTTTTCGAACCAATGCCTCCGTGCCCGAATGATTGCCGCACGACCCTTCGTGTATTTCCCTTAGTATATATTCTGTATCGCCGGGGCCGAGGCATATGGCTAGAGGCCCTCCAAAAGTCCTTCTGTATAGAGTTCCGTCACCAGTTAGACAAAACTGGGCTGCCTTAGTTCTTAATGCCCTCGATTCTTTGGGATCTTTGGGAAGTTTGCCTGATTTCAGATAATCTATATACTTGTTTCTCCAATCCCATGTCAAGCTTGTAGAATTAATCTCGGTATGGCCTTCTTCGATAACCGACCTCATCAACTGCACTACTTTCTCGGAGTCGACCTCGTTATCGTCGACCGTCAACCCTAGGTTGGCGAGAGCATCGGCTTCGCTGTTCTGGTCTCGAGGGACGTGTTGCAGAGTCCATTCTTTGAATTTATGTAGAGTGTTTTGAAGTTTGTCCACGTACCTTTGCATACGGCCTTCTCTAACATCGAACGTCTTATTCACTTGGTTGACTACGAGGAGAGAGTCGCATTTGGCTTCGATTACCTCTGCACCAAGGCTCTTGGCTAGTTCCAGACCTGCAATCATAGCCTCATACTCGGCTTCATTGTTAGTTAACCTCATCGTTTTGATAGATTGTCTAATGACGTTTCCGGTAGGAGGTCTTAATACAATCCCCAAGCCCGACCCTTTTGAATTCGATGCACCGTCTGTGAACAGTGTCCATACTCCGGATGGAATTCCCGAGTTTGCTAAAAGTTCCTTCTCAACTTGGGGAATAAGGGACGGTGTGAAGTCGGCGATAAAATCGGCCAACACTTGAGATTTTATCGAGGTCCAAGGTCGATACTGGATATCGTACTCACTGACCTCTATGGCCCATTTGGCCAAACGACCCGATAGTTCGGGTTTATGCATGATGTTCCTTAAAGGATATGTAGTTATGACACATATAGGGTGGCTTTGGAAATACGGTTTTAACTTTCTAGAAGCGCTTATCAAAGCTAATGCTAGTTTTTCTAAATGTGAATATTTTGTTTCCGCTTCTCCTAATGTCCTACTAACATAATAAATGGGGAACTGAGCACCCTGTTCTTCTCTAACCAAAACTCCACTCACGGCCACTTCCGACACGGCAAGGTATAGATATAATAGCTCGCCTAATCTTGGCGTATGTAGTAAAGGCGGGCTAGAGAGGTACCTTTTGAGTTCTTCCAAGGCGTGTTGGCACTCCGGTCCCCATGTGAATTCGTTCTTCTTTTTCAACAAGCTGAAAAACTGATGGCTCCTATCCGAAGATCGGGATATAAAATGGCCCAAGGCGGCTATGCGTCCGGTGAGCCTTTGAACGGCTTTGACGCTGTCGACGACTTTTATGTCCTCAATGGCCTTTATCTTATCCGGGTTGAACTCGATTCCTCTGTTGGAGACCATGAATCCGAGAAACTTTCCGGACCCTACTCCGAATGCGCACTTTTCTGGATTCAGCTTCATGTTGTATTCCCTCAGAACGGCAAAGGTTTCCTGCAAATGACTAATATGGTCCTCTGCTTGCAGGGATTTGACTAACATATCGTCAATATAAACTTCCATCGTTTTCCCTAGTTGATTTTCAAACATTTTGTTAACTAAACGTTGGTAAGTGGCTCCGGCATTTTTAAGTCCGAATGGCATCACGTTATAACAGTAGGTGCCATACTTGGTGACGAAGGACGTTTTTTCTTGATCGTCCTTATCCATCTGAATCTGATTATATCCGAAATAGGCATCGAGAAAACTTAATGTCTCGTGGCCGGCCGTGGCATCGATCATTCGATCAATGTTAGGCAGCGGGAAGGAATCTTTGGGGACAAGCCTTATTTAAATCCTTATAATCTATGCACATTCTTAATTTATTTCCTTTCTTTGGCACTACCACTATGTTAGCTAGCCATTCGGGATATTTTACTTCCCGGATGGACCCTATATTTAATAGCTTAGTTACCTCATCGTGGATGAAAGCTTGCTTGGCTTTAGACTGGGGTCTCCTTTTTTTCTTGACCGGCCAAAATTTTGGATCTACACTCAGCTTGTGTGTTGCGATCTCCGGAGATATGCCTGTCATATCTAAGTGGGACCAAGCAAAAGAATTTTCATTAGCCGCGAGAAAAGAAAGTAATTGTCTCCTGAGCTCGGTATTTAAACCCGAGCCCAGGTATACATTTCGATCGGGCGCATCTGGTCGGATGGGGATCTGCTCCAATTCTTCGACTGTTGATTTGGTCACATCGGTTTCGTCGGGTGTCACGAAGCGCCGAGGAACTCCGAAGTCGTCTTCATTAGCTGAATCCGGTCCACCCTCCTCTGTTGAAGGCGGTTGTCTTGGTTGCTATTTTAGTTTTAGATCGAGGTTTGACGGTTTTGTTGTTTCGTCAACCGCGAACATCTCTCTTGCTGCGTGCTGCTCTCCATATATGATGACGACTCCTTCGTCTGATGGGAATTTCAACATCCGATGTAGAGTGGAGGGTACGACCCCGATATCATGTATCCACGGCCTACCGAGCAGGGCATTATACCTCATATCGCCTTCTATCACACAAAACTTCGTTGCTTTGGTTGTCCCGGCAATATTGAGCATTAGAGTTATTTCTCCCTTTGTTGTTTCCGCGGCCATGTTGAACCCGTTGAGTATTCTGACTTCGGAAACAATCTGGCCGGACAGTCCTAATTGCTCGACAACCCAAGACCGGATTATATTGGCCGAACTACCGGTGTCGACCAGAACACGTTTGATCCGGGTATCCCGCACCAACATAGATATCACTAAAGCATCATTGTGGGGTTGCATTAGGCCCTCGATCTCTTCATTGCTAAAACATATAGTTCCTTCGGGTGCATAGTCTCGAGTTCGCTTTTCTCCAACATCGGGACTTGTGGTATATCGACCCCTCTGATTATCATGTTTATAGTGTGTTTCGGTTCCTTCTGATCAGTCGGACTGTCTCGCTTCTCATAATGATTCTTAGCCCGATCACTGATAAATTCGCGAAGGTGACCATTCTCAAGTAATCGGGCCACTTCTTCCCGTAATTACCTGCATTCTTCAGTTTTGTGACCATGTGTACCGTGGTATTTGCATATAAGGTTGGGATCTCTTTTAGAGGGATCCGTTTGTAGAGGCCTGGGCCACCTAGTATCTTTGATACACCCAATTGCCGAAACCAGAGTTGCCGAATCGATGTTGAAGTTATATTCGGACAACCGAAGTGCTTCCTGTCGATCACTAAATTTCTCGGAATTGGTCTTCGGCAGAGGTCTTCTATTTCTATCATACCTATTTTCTTGTTTTGAGAACTTAGGTCCTTTCGAGATGACTCGCCAGTCCTCCGGGTAAGGTCGGTGCCTATCTCTGCTTGACCCCGGTTCCCGAAGAACCGGATCCTGCTCCGACCTGGTCATCTTCTACTCTAATTTTTGATTGATACCGGTTATGGATATCTGCCCAAGTGATGGCTGGGTACTCGATCAGACTTTTTTTGAGCTGTCTCGAAGCCGCTGAACTGCTGGTATTCAATCCTTGTGTGAAGGCCTGGACTGCCCAATCATCCGTGACCGGAGGAAGGTCCATCCGCTCCATTTGGAATCGAGACACAAATTCCCTAAGTGTCTCATTATCGTGCTGTCTGACTTTAAACAGGTTTGATTTCCTTGTTTCCACTTTAATCGCCCCTGCATGGGCCTTTACAAACGTGTCAGCCAACATCGCAAATGAATCAATAGAATTCGGTGGTAAATTATGGTATGTGATGTATGCGTTTTGCATTAACTTACTTAAAAGTGAGAAGCCCATAGTGGCACAGTGGAAAACTAATTCCGCAATTGTTGGTGCAGCCACAGGAGGAATATCATCTGTTCTGACCGGATCCTGGGTCCAGCCTTGCAGTTGGGCTATAGCTGCTTGCTGAGCTTGAAGCATGTCGAATATCATTTTTAAACTGATCGCTTCTTCTCCACTTTGCTGTATTCTCGAATTGTTTTCGCTTCTGATGCTATGCGATGAGCCTGACGCTTGGTCAGCGTTAAACGCCATTTGAGAGCTGGCGTCTACGGGCGCTTCTTGTTCGGGTATGATGTTATCTCTGATTTGATGGTTGGATCCGTTGCTGGTTGGGAGTGAGTGTGCCATTTTTGACCTGATAGCCTAAAAAAAAAAAATTTGCAAAGAGCAAGTGTAAAATTGTGTTTTAAGAGGATGTACCAAAAGTTTACTAATATCCTCAGCTCCACGGTGGGCGCCAAACTATTTACCCTATAAATCGGATAACAATTGAATTTGTTCGTGACGTTAAGGATCCGTAAACTGATTGATACTTGAAATAAACAATTTAAAATATTGAGAAAGAAAGACTTAACCGTTGATTCTGAAGAAGATAACAGAGAGCTGTAACAATGATAGTAGCAGTCGTTTGGGAATTAGAGAGAGAATAATTTTATTGATGATTCTGAACTGATTACAATTGTGGGTCAAAATCCCCTTTTATAGGTTACAATTACTATTTCCAATAAAGTAAATGGCGGATTATGAGATAATCCCATAAAATCCGTAACAAAATCTCCCCAAATCGCGTTTGTGATGGTTGAAACGGTTGAGATAATCACTCTTGGCGATATATCCGGCGGTGAGCTAATTGTGCGTCTCGAGCCAGGTCTTCGATTCCATGACGCTTCCCCTTCTGGTCAAATCCTACTCCGGTCCTGTCCCAGTACGGTCAGGTCTCAGTCCGGTCTCATATCTTCTTTGTCTATAAACCGGATGTCTGAGTTATATTTTCTTTTAACTGGGTCGGCCCTGACCCGAATCCATGTAGGAATACTTTACCCAATACATGTATATCAATTTCTGATTACAAATCTTGTTTTGACATGACAGCCAATTCTGAAAAAAATGGTGTTGAAATTTAGTTTTGATATTAAGAGATTAAGGGTGTGTTTGGTATGAAAAAAAATATTTTTCATGAAAAAAATTTTCATGAAAAATGAGTGACTTTATCACTTATTTTTTCTTGTTTTATTGGTGAGTAGAAATTTTTTTTCGGAAAATATTTTTTAGTATTTGGTTAGAGAGTAGAAAATATTTTTGTTATGCTACTCTCCTCATCCCCATCCCCCAAATCCTCATGTTTCCTTGCTCCCTCCCCTGCCCGCCCCTCAAAAATACCGAACGTTTTCAAGACTTTATTTTCTTCAACAATTTAATCATTCTTCTAAAAATTCACACAAACCTAAAGGAACTAATGTGCTGCTTTGGTTTTTTACGCAAAACAACGTTGAAGTTTATACTCCATAAGTATAATATGAAAAAAAAGTATTACTAATAATATTTTTATTTAGGGTGGGGGTGGGGACGAGGTG
>MCJB01048205.1:0-10137 GCA_002018475.1 Nicotiana obtusifolia | reverse complement strand
GGATGGGTAGGTGGGGGTGTGGGGGTGGGTTAGTGTGGATGGGAAATAGGATGGGGAAGGTTGCAAAAGAATTTTGGAAAATATTTTCCCTTCTCTTGATAGGGAAAATATTTTCCTCCAAGTGGAGGAAAATGAATTATTGAAAAAAATATTTTTCACAATATTTACGCCAACCAAACATAAAAAATTAAAATATATATTTTTCAAAAAATATTTTCATTCCGTACCAAAACACACACTAGTCAGAGGAACTTTTGAAAACCCACTTTGCCTTTTTCATTATTAACTTTGGGTTTTCTTCAAAAGTTATGATGCTTGATTGTTCTTTAATGACTTGGCTATATTTTTGCCATATTTTGGCAAAAATCTTTTTATTGCCTACAAACGGTATAAAACTTCATGAGAAGTTTTCTTTTAACTTCATTAACTTGGCTAATGGAGAATTTATTTTATAATTGAAAAGAACATTTTTGGTTAATTATGAGTTTTTATTGGAACATTGACATACTGTTTGTTTACATTTTTGGTTTCGATTAATTATTTACTTTTGGAATATAAACATATTGTTTGTTTACCATCTCGGTTTAATTTATGAATTTCTAAAACTATATAGTGATTTTATCACACATGTCTTAGCCAAATTTTTTTGATTAATTGGTGAATAGTGAACTCATTGTTCCTTAAGTGAAAGAATTTAAGCCTAAGTCTTAACCATTCTTTTACTGATATATGAGTGATCACAGAAGGGTCGAATATTTATTTCTAAATGAGTAAATTGCCTTTAAATTTGATTTCTCTTTTACGAGCAATTGCGACATATATTATCACATAGAATGATTATGAAAAATCATTCTTATTGTTTTCTTGTCCCTATTTCAGAAATGATTGGATGGGAACGAGTTCGATGTAGAAGAGTGCGTCGTCAAAAGACCTATTTCAGTAACGATTCAGATTCAGATTCTGAAGTCGTCAGGAATGATGTTCCGAGTTCGATACGAAACATCTGTAGGAATGGTAGAGCTCGGTGTAGGGAAGAGAGAAGAAAATATGAGAAATTAAAAGGTTCAAGATGGACGCATTTGCTACTATACCAAGTTATCTTCATTATTTTTGGGGTTAAAACTAACAGAATTGTTCTCTTATCATATATTAGTCAAAACATAAAGTGTTTTAACTATATTGATGGATTCTCTCTCAAGTCAATGGGGCGATGTATTGACTAGTATTTATCATAATTTTAGTCAAAATGAGGATCTTTGGGTATACACTCAGGCGCTTGAAGTTGAGTGGGAGAAAAATGACATAGAAGCTAAAATTAAGCAATCTTGGCTTCTAAAGACATGTCCTAGGCCTCAATTTATCAATCTTCTCCTATAGACAAGCTAGCAAGACTTTGGCTGATATTATTGTAAACCCTTATCACCAGCGTAATGAGAATAATGACATGTAAATATAAACAAATGTATATATGCCTTGTAATTGTGTAAGTTCTAGTATGAATATTTGTTTCTCTCTGTAATATTTTTTGTTCATTGGTATATATAACAGAATGTTGTAAAAGAACAAGACTTAACAAATTTGTATGATTTTAGTCACGGCTATAAATATTTTTTATTTTTGATTAAACGTTTGGACTATAGATGATGATTGAAAACTATGTGATCTTTTTATTCTATACTAAATGTGAAGTCATTATGAGAACTTATTTTCTTGAGTGTATATATCACATGCATTATTGATGGGTGATACTTGCTTGATTATCTCTTATAAGTATACCATACTTGACTTCAAAAAATATAATTGCCGATCTGAATAAGGGTGATAAATTAAACAACAATTATTATTTTATATTGAGTCATAAGTTATGATATGTATTGAAAGAGCAAGATGATCCAAAGAATATAAACCATATGATGTGTCACACGAGGAGGATAATACTGCCCAACATAAAAAAGTTCTCAATGCTTATAATGTATGGATAAAGAAAGATTTCACTGCCCATAGAATAATTATAAATTATAATGATGATGATCTCATTCTTGAATATGAATAATATCCTATTGCTCATGCCACATGGCACACTTACGAAAGATATATGGCGGTACAACTGTGGCTCGCCTCAGATAGTTGATAATCAATTTTCACATACAAGAAGCTAATTGATCATATTGCCAAGCAACACCATAAGGTGATATCTGAAATAATTGCTCAACTTAAAAGTGTTGGTAGTGTTTTCTCCAATAAGCAGCAAGTAGTAATCCAGTCTCTTTCCAACAGTTGAAATTTTTTGAAGGTTAATATAACTCATAATGATAACATCAAAAAAAATTTATGTTGCCCGTTCATGTGGAGCTTGAAGACAAACAGCTTGGTGTTGCAAAATCTATACCTAGTGCTTATGTGACAAAATCAAGTGATAAAAATCTTTCAAGCTTTAAACATTAAAAAATTTGATACATGACAGAAATAACAAAAAGACTGGATAGGTATCTTTCAAGAAAATAACTTATCATATCCCAAGAGAAAATGGCATAACAAGAAGAAAGATAAAAGTGAGATAAAGTGTTGCAACTCTTAGCACTTGTTCTTCTCGTAGTAAAACAAATTTTCAGCAGTAATAATGTCAAGAGTACTTTACAGAATGTTGTCTATTCATCTGGACACATATGATGATTTATTTGTGTTAAATAGTAATCATTTCATATATGACTATTATGTGGGTTAAGCATCATGGCATATTAGATTAGGTCAAATATGACAAGATCAAATGAATAGATTGGTTAAGGAGGCATATTTGGATTTCTTCTCCAAAATAAACATGTCAACTTTTTAACATTATCCTGTCAGAAAGATGACACATAAATTATTAGAGAAGGCTAAAAACACTATCTTTCTATTTCAATTAATCTATTCAGATATTTGTGATCCAACGAATGCAAGGATAGGTTTGGTGCTTTATATTTCATTACGGTCATTGGCGATTTCACACGCTTTGATTATTTCTATTTGATTTTTCATAAATCTGAAGCTCTTGAATAATTGAAGATATATTTGAATAAAGTTGAGAATCAATTAGACAAAAAAAATTAAGACCTTAAGAATTGATAGAGGGCGTAAATATTTATCAAAATAAGTTAAAAAATTATTTAATGAAAAGGATATCACCAGATAGTTAACTATTCCTTACACACCTCAACAAAATAGTATAGCAAAAGGAGAAATAGAATACTATTGGACATGATAAGGTCCATGATGGCACTGACAAATTTACCTTTTCTTGGGAGATGTGTTATTGACTGCAACCTATGTTAGAATATATACACAACGCTAGAAAGGGGGGGGGAATAGCGTTTTAAGAAATAATTGCAAATTTTTGCAAACAAGATATACAATTGAAAATGTAAGTGCGAAAATAAGATTGCAAGAATTAAATTGCGGAATGTAAATAGAAAGCGTACACCCGATATATAGTGGTTCACTACAACTTGTAGCTAGTTCACTCCTCAAGATCACACTTGAGTATTTCACTATCTCTGTCAAGCTTACGGGTGCTCAACAAACCGTTACAACACAAAGACTTGATCACACAAGCTTTGCAAAACAATCACGAACACTTGAATCCCACAAGCTTCGTGAAACAAGGAAGACACTCTTCCTAACAACAACAAGGGACAACTTCCCTTAAGTGTTTGACAACACAAATTTCACTCAAAGTATAACTCTCACAAGAGTAGATGAAGTGAAGAAAATTTTAGCTCAAGAACACAACTTTTGATCTTCAAGAAATGGCTCAAAAATAGCTTAATTGAATATGAAAACTTGAAGCAATTAATCTCTTGATTTTGGATAATGTGTTGTGTTCAAATGAGGTTTAAGAGGGTCTATTTATAACCCCAAACCCTCATATGTCCGTTGGGAATAGTTGGCTAGGCTCCCATTTGAATAAACAAGAGTTTAGGGACAAGAAGTCTTCTGCCCGTTGCCAAACAATCGATTGTTAACTTCATACAATCGATTGTTAACAAAAACTAGCCGTTGTGGCCCAACGGTAACATGAACAATCGATTGTTTCATCTAAACAATCAATTGTTTAAGCTGTTAGAACTCAGACAATCGATTGTTTCACACAGACAATCGATTGTTGAAGCTCACTGGAATTGCAACAATCGATTGTCAAGCACTGAAAATCGATTGTTGAACGAGTGTTATATAACAATCGATTGTCTACACAAGACAATCGATTGTTGGCCTGGTTCCAACATCGATTTGATTATTAAAAGTAAAAATACATGTTTTAAAAATGTTTCAAAGGTTATTTTGAAAACGTTTTTAGACTTAGAGCCAAGTTCTTAAAAACGAGAGTTGATTCAAGATAACAACATTAAAACTCAAAATAATATTGCGACTAAAGACGACGTCTTTGGTCTTTAATCTTTTTGCTTCACCAACAACTTGTTCCATTTATTGATCTGCATATTTAGCATCTTGAGAGCTTGACTTGTAATCACAACAAGGTCCATAACAATCTCGTCATCTCATCAATAATGGTTTGTTGATTATCAAAACCTACAACAAGGCGCAAAGTCATTAGTTAAGGCTTCATCAATATGAATGTGTTTCCAACAAACCTCACAAATCCGTTAGACCCAAAAACTAGCCGTTTTTGGCTCCAACAGCTATAAGCCATCGATGGCTTATAGAGAAGCCATCGATGGCTTCTACTCTCTGGAAGTCTGGAAATTTTCCAGTAACAATAAGCCATCGATGGCTTCTCCTTTCTGGAAAATTTCTGCCCGATCTTTTGGTTCACAATTTTATTATTTTGTAAAACCATTGTTTTGAGAAATGTCTTAATGATTTTTGAAATAGTTTTTAAACTTGAGCCAAGTTTTTAAAAAACTAAAGAAGATCAAAAATAACATCAAGACTCAAAATCAAAATCGAAATCAAGACTAAAATACTACAACTTTTAGTCTTCAATCTTTTTGCTTCATTGACAGATTCCATGCATCAACTTCTATTGTCTTGAAAGCTCGACTTGTACTCATAACAAAATCCAAGCAATCTTGGTAACTTGTTAATGATGGTTTGTCAATTATCAAAACCTACAACAAGACACAAAGTCATTAGTTAAGGTTTCATAAATAAGAATGCGAATACGTTTTTCCAACAATTGTAAGTTAAATACATGGTTTATATATGGATTTAAATATGAGAATTAGTAGAAATTGTGGGGTTTTGGTAGAAAGTGTAGAAATCGTATTTTTAGATTTTGACCGCGAAATTGGACGTGGAATTTGAAATAAATCATATATTTGAGTTTATAGCATTATGGATAAAGTTTATCTTCAAGAATTTTTGGAATTCGGGCACGTAGGCCCAGAGGTTAACTTTGTTGATTTTTCTAGAGGAGATCAGAATTGTTATAAACTAATTCATTATGAGTGCTGGAGTATATTTCTATTGGTTGCATGTTGTTTGACTAGTTTCGGATCGTTTGGCTTTGAATTGAAGAGTTAGAGAGGCATTAGAGTCGGATATGGAACTTTGGAGCGAGGTAATTCTCCTGTCTAACCTTGTGAGGGGGAGATAACCCTCTAGGTGATATAATTTGTGTGCTACTAGTTGAGGGTGCTACGTGCGCACGAGGTGACCAGAGTCCGTACGTAGCTAAAGCATGTTTATGAGAGGGTAGACTTAGGATTTATCATGTAATATTTGAATTGTTTGGACTCATTTTGTTAGCTTAATTAAATGAAATTACAATTGAAATTGATTTAGAAACATATATATATATAGGCCGAGCTTTATCACCTTGAGTTGTTGACAAGATATTTGACAAACGTAAAGGGGTGGATTCACTACTACGCACCTTATCTGCGTTGTAAGCATGTGACTCGTAATTCGATAAGTTTCTTCCTTTCTTGTGAGCGGGCCGAAAGCCTCGGCAGTATAATAGATTCATCTATGGTTCGTGCCGCTCGACCCTCGGCAATGTACACATTATTTTGGATTGGGCCGTACGACCTCGGCATAATCGTGCATTATATCGCTAGCAGTCCGAATATTCACGATATTATCCTTCCACTGATGCCTGGCATTTCATATGGTATTCCTTATTCATTTGATATTGGCACTTGATATTTTCCGAGCTGTTGAGATAGAATACGAGATTGAGAAATTTATATCGTTAAAAAAAATTTTGAAAGATTATGTTGGTTACCGTTTTATCCCACTATTACCGTTGTGCTTCATATATGTTTAGGATTTAGCATACTGCTTTATTGGACCTCTAGTAAGTGTCGATGTCGGCCCCTTGTCACTATTTCTCCGGGGTTAGACTAGATACTTACAGGGTACCCGTTGATTTACGTACTCATGCTACATTTATGCACTAAATGTGCAGGATCTGACAGGTTCATTTGATGGACATCTGGGCGCGTAGGCGCATCTGCTGAGGAGACTTTATGGTGAGTTGCATTCCAGGCTACATATCGCAACCAACAGAGTCCCCGTCGTACTATTTATTTTATCCTATCTTATTTACATTCCAGACAAATGTTGTACTATTGTTGTACTCCTTAGTAAATGCTCATGCACTTGTGGTACAGTGTTATGGGGATATTCATACCTTTTATTTTATGCAATACTAATTATGTATGTACCCGTGAATTTTAAAGGTGTAAATTTCCTTAATAAAAGTTTATGATTTTGAAAGTAATAAAATGAACAATTTAGATGATTTTTCACCGTTGGCTTGCCTAACGATGGCGTTGGGCGGCATCACGGCCTATAGTGGATTTTGGGTTGTGACAGCCTTACCCCTATCCCCGAGGAGTAGAGGGACTATTTCCGTTAGGCCCTCTGCTCAAGAAGACAGAAAGAGACAATAGATAAGTAGCAGCAACACAAAGCAGAAAAATAATAAGAGCATCATAAAAGCCCGAAAATAGATGGAAAATCATTAACAATAACCAGTAATAAATGTTCAGTACAATTAAAAAAATAAAAAATAGTGTGAACACTACATTAATCACTAGCGATATAAGACAAAATGTTTCTATCACCGATCTCATTTTTTTGGTAGTGAAGAGAGAAAGAGGTTGATAAAAAATGCACAAAAAAATAACAAAGCAGCAAACCACTAGAAATATAGTACTCCTCCTACTATTGTCATCACCCGGATATAGTCGTCTTAAGTTTATGTTCCTTCCATGAAAGATTAAAATTTGAGTGGGGAAAATAAGGTAGGGTTTTTGAGAGTTTTAAGTTCATATTCCTATTTTTTTAGCAAGTTCATATTCCTCAAATTTGAAACATAGCTTTCAAATATCATAAGTAAAAATAGATGGCCCAAAATTGGCGCTACATGAAAATTTTACGCGGATAACTTTACTAGTGATATAATAAAATAATTTACAAGTAAAAACATTATTCAAATATTTTATGCAAATAATGAACAACTACGATGATTATTTTAAGAAAAAAATATAACAAGTATATGTAGGTACACGTCTGACAAGCGATATTTGAACACACCAAATTATTTCATGCACGAGCATATATACTTGTGGATGAGATTCTGTAACGACCCGATTTGTCGTTTTAAGAATTTATGCCTCGTTCAGCGACTTAAGATCTCGAGCAACTTTGTAATGTGCATTATGACTTTTGTGTATCGTTGAGTTTGGTTTTCGAACGATTCGGGATCAAATTGAAAGAACAATTCTTATTTTAGAAGCTAAAATAAAAAGAGTTGGTCGAAGTTTAACTTTTGAGCACACGACTCCGGAATGGAAATTTGCTGATGTCAATAGCTTCGTATGGTGATTTCGGACTTAGACATATGTCCGGATTTGGATTTGGAAGTCCGAAGGATAATTTGACGCATTTTGGCGAAAGTTGGAAAATAAATTTTTTTTAGAAAGTTTGACCGATGAGTTGACTTTTTGATATCGGGGTCGGAATCAGTTCTAAAAATTTTCATAGGTCCGTTATGTCATTTATGACTTGTGTGCAAAATTGAGGTCAATCGGACTCGATTTGATAGGTTTCGGCATTAAATGTAGAAGTTAAAATTTGTTAGTTTCATTAGGCTTGAATTGGGGCATGATTCGTGTTTTTAGCGTTTTTTTGATGTGATTTGAGGCCTCGACTAAATCCATAATATGTTTTAGTACTTGTTGGTATATTCGGACGGGTCCCGAGTGTCTCGGGTGAGTTTCAGAGTGGCTTCGGACCATTTCTAGGCCATTTTTAACTACTGTTTTTTTGGCTACAGCAGTGTGCATCGCATAAATTTCTGCTGCACAGGGCTTATTCAGGGAGCTTATATCTCGCCGTCTATAAGGAATTGGAAGATGAGAAAAACATGAAAATTAAACCATTCATCATTCGGACGAGGCAAAAATTGCTAATTTTCTGGGGCTGAGGCAAATCGCTGCGATCTCTCCCCAGCTTTTGGCTGTGGGAGAGCCACTTCAAAGCAACAATGAAACAACCTATAATCTCAATCCACAACACCCAGTCGCTGCGCAACAACAAGCAGAAATTTCTGCCGAGAATATCGAAGCACAGTGCAGTTTCGCGCTTCGAGCTCAGTTAAACGAATTGGCTCAAAACCAATGCTAATCGATTCCTGCTGTTGAGAAGATTACCTCATACAATCCCAATCAACAACAACCAGAAGCTACGCAACAACAACCAGAAATTTCAGCGAAGAAGATCGCACCTCTGTGCAATGTCGCATATCGAGTTCAGGTAAACCAATTGGCTCAAAACCAATGCCAATCAATTTCTGCTGTTGAGAGGATTGATCCCGTCCCTCAAAACCAATTTTCATTGAAGCAATCTCCCCAACATTAGCAAAAGGTGTCGCTGCAGAGTCGAGCACGTCGGATGTTCGACAAAATGTCAAAACCACCTCAGCAGCCCAATTGCACGATAATGTTGTTCCTCAGCTATTGGCAGTGAGTGAACCAACTCAAAACCTTACAGAAACAGGCTATTCAAAACAGTCGTATGCTGCGCAACTTAATCCGAAACAATCTGCCGCAACTTCGTCAAAATTGAGTTACTCCCTGTTACTTTTGTACATGGTGAACCAACGATAGAATTCACCATGGAAGAAGTTAACGAGCTCACAAGAGAAGAAGGACTACATCAAGCATTCGTGATGAAATTCTCATATGGAAAACCAGAGTTACAAGAGATTAGAAAAATCTTTCCGACACAATTCGATGTTCATGGTCGCTGCAACATTGGACAGCTCGACTATCATCATCTTTTGGTTAGGTTTGATTTGTACACTGATTATGTCCAGTTTCTGTCCAGGTCGACTGGATATATTAGATCCAGAGGTGATGAATACTTCTTCAGAACCGTTTCATGGACCTTAGGATTCAATCCAAAGGAGGAAGCATCCATGGCTGTCGTCTGGATTTCACTGCCAGGACGGCCTCTAAATTTCTTAGCAAAGCGATCATTACTATCTATCGCATCTGCTGTTGGTAAAGCCCTGTCTGTTGACAAAAAAACACAAGAGAGAACAAGACCTAGCACTGCTAAGGTGAAGATTATACTCGATTTGCTAGGTAAACTTCCAAAAAAAGTTAACTTGCGAATCGTCGACAAAGTTACTGCCAGATCCGTCGCTTACTGTCAAGAGGTTGTGTATGACAATCTTCCAAAGTATTGTACATATTGCAAACATCAAGGGCATGATGAAAGATCTTGTCGAGTTTTGAAAGATAAATCTGAAGAAAAGCAAAGGACAAAGGGAGTAACAGCTGATCGCAAACTGCCAGTTATTGATGTGAGCAATATTGTTCAGTTACAAGGAGATGCAAGAGATTTTTTGAATAGTAAAAGAGCTGCTCAAAGAGAGGCCGAACTAGCAGCAAAGGAAGCCAGCATTGGAAAGCAGGGGTCCTTGCAACAACCTAATGAACAGGCTGTTATGATGAACAATGGCGTACAAAGAACTGGGCTAAATCATGGAGGAACTAGGAGTACTGATACTCCTGTTATTGACAATATACCTGCAGCACAAAATAACAAGCCAGATATGCTGTTTGAAGATGTTTTTAATTTAAAGGAGGGAGAGACCAAAAATTCAAGAGACATCCCTGCATCGAC